>SNQJ01S0025439.1:59274-76066 GCA_010110895.2 Picea sitchensis
AAGATGAAGTGAAAATTTGTCCTTCGTGGATTGTAACACTTGTCACCCACCCTGCTATGAGCATTATTCAATTCTAAAGGAGGATGGGATGTTAGACATAACTCAATAGTTTCCATATCATGTAGGGAAATTCTTCTTTAAAAAAAATTCTTTTAAAAAGAAAAAACAAATACTTGAGATTTGTTTTAAAAAACAAAATACAGAGTGATATTTTAAAAGGGGATTATATGAGAATGGAGTCATGGGATATTTTTTTTTAAAGAAGGGGAAATCTGAGATTGTTCATTGAAATGCCAAATTTTAAAATAATTGCTCTTAGGTGTAAGAGCTTGTTGTATCAACAATAATAAAAGTCGTTTTAGATGTTGGATGTTCTTAGAACTATCCCGAAATTGAATAAGGAGGTTTAAAGGACACTGTGAACTTGTGTGTGATTGTGTATACTTTCTAGATACTTGATGGTGTTTCATGTCTAATCTTACGACACTCAATCTTAATTTGTCTAGCAAAATCAATTACACAATGCACTCATGAAGTTCAAATATTTGATACTAAGTGACAATTCTAAAAGTATTTGTGAGTTGAATTGTCAACCATTGAATCTGAGCAGTGAATTGAATAAGGAGGTCAAGTGAGTCAATTCATTCTAATCACACCTTAGGGTGCATGATTGGTATTACCCAACACCCTAAGTGCAACATCAATTCAAGTTAGCATTATATAAAAATAAACAAGTGTAATCAAGCGAGTTTGCAAACAAATTCAAGTGAACGAGTGCAAGCGAGCGAGTACAAGCTAGCGTGACAAGTGAGCGAGAGAATACAAAAAATAGGAAAAGGAGGAAAGAATTTACAAAATGCCTCCCAAGAAATGAAGGAATCGCAAGATGATAACCATGAATTGCAAAATCGAGTTAAAAATCTTGAGTGGATATTAAGTCAAAAGAAAAAACTAATTGATCACATGGTTCATACAATTCATTCAACAAATGATCTTCGAGATGAAATAGAAATGAATGATCAATTCATTGATGCAGTTCAAATAAAATTAAGAGAAAAACATAATCAAATTGATGAAATTATTAATGCAACATCTACAACAAATAAAAAAGTTGATGCAAGTTGTGACACAAAGGATCTAATAGAGAAGATTGATGAAACATGTGATACTGAGGTTCTTATCCAAAAGGTTGATACAACATGTGCTATAGAAAAGTTCATCCAAATGATTGATTCGACTTGTGATGCACAAGACATAATGGAGATGGTTGATGATAATTTTGATATAGAAGACTTCATAGCTAATGCACAAGACATAGAAGATACAAAATCTTCCATGCAATTGATGGAGGAAATATTTGTCAAAGACAAGTCTCAAGAAGAAGCACATAATGACAACAACAACAAAAAATATGAAGAAGCAAAAGAACAACAAAATGATATTTACAAGATGTTTGTCAGACCTTGGGAAGAATTGAAAGTCAACAAAAATTGGCATAGCTTAGGATATGACAAAGGAAACATTTTTGATATCCTAGACTACTCCAAACTAGTTCAGTTTGTGAGTGGAGGATTTCTTGAAGAAGTGAATGATATTGATAATAAGTGCCAACATTGTCATAGAGTTGGTCACTTGGAGACAAACTATTTTTATCTCCATTGTCTTCATTGTGGGAAGACAAATAATCTCCCAGAAAAGTGTCACAAAAGAAGAAGGTTAAGTAAACAATTCATTACAAATGGATAACTTCATGGAAATGGAGTCAATAAGTAAACAAGTTGCATTAGTCTTATCATCTATTCAATACAGAGGTAAAGCCACAACTATATGGAGAAATGACAACATTAAAAATATTTCAAACAACTATTCTAGATGATTTTGGTGATGATCCAGATCCAATTCTATATGTTCTTTCAAATTAAGTCCAAAGTGGTCCCCTTATGGTGTAGCTTTAAAGCATGGCCTTCACGAGATGAGATAACATGTGGTTCTTTATACATGACCACTTTGAATTGTACAGAAATAGAATAAAAATGAAACTCTCAATCACATTCAAGAGGGGGAGCACGTTAATTAAAAAGATATTATCCAACACATTCAGGGGGGAGTGAATATGGTTAGTGGTAATCCAAAACCACCACATTGTTTAAATATCGATGAAAATGGTTAGTGGTAATTTGAAACCACCACATTGGTCAAATCAAATTGGTTAGTGGTCATCCAAAACCATCACATGAAGAATCCAACGCTTAACATTGGATCCATCTAACCATGAATTATTGAAGAACATAAAGAATCCAAAGCTCAATCTTAGATTCTCTTAATCAACTTCAACAAACTTCTCACCTTGCACCTGACTGGGGGGATATCAAACATCAATAATGTTAGTCATACTTCAAGATTCTAAGTCCTATCATTCATAAAAATCAATCAACATTTGAGAATTCCAACATAGAAATTGGTCTCGTCAAATCAAATCATCCAATCAAAAGAATGGGAATGTTTAGACATGACAATGGTTCACTTCTAGATGAACCATTCAGACATTGGTGATTTTTTCAGGCATATCTTCATCGAAGCTCAGTTCAAAAGTTTCAGTTCAGACTCTTGATTGAGGAAGGAAATGTTAGACTATAAGTTCTGAGATAATCACAAAGTCTGAGACACATTGATATGAGTTGTAAGCCTCATATATTCATGAGGTGTTGTTATGATCCATCGATGAGTTGTCAATGCGATCTAGATCTAAATCTAGTCAATCCATGTACTATAAATTCATATAATCAAATCAATGCAATGTGCATCAGAATGGTCGAAGTCCTTTTCCACCTTTTCTTGTCTCATCTTACTTGTGCTCAATTCTTAACATTTGGAATGGTCGAAGTCCTTTTCCACCTTTTCTTGTCTCATCTTACTTGTGCTCAATTCTTAACATTTGAGATGGTTGATCCTATGTTAATGCTTTATTAGATCATTAAATGCAAGAAACATTTCTTTTTAGTTTTAAAAATAAAAAAAAAAAAAAAAAAAAAAAAAAAAAAAAAAAAAAAAAAAAAATTCAAGAATAAAAAAAAAAACTTTAAAAACATTATTTTTCTTTTTTTTTTATGCAAGCTAATACTATCTTCGTAATTAATCAATATCATTGAGATTATAATTTGTAAAAATAAAAATATTGCTATAAAAAATAAATTCTATTCACTTTTTAAAATGCTAAATCACTCACTTTATTCTATTTGTCCTTATATACTAAGCCACACATATCTTGTTCTCATAAATTTTAGTTAAAAAAAAAATTTTTTTTTTTAAAAAAAAAAAATAAATATAGCTAAATTTTCACATTAAATTTATTCAATAAAATACAATAAATTTTGTTAAAATTTTATATATTTAAAATAAATAAAATTTAAATAATTTTAAAAAGATTCAAAATATTTTTATCATTTCTAATTTGTTTTAAAATTTAAACAATTTTTATTAAAATAAAATAAAAATAAAAAATATATTTATATTCAAAAAAGTTATTTCCAAAATAAATAGTAATATTAAAAACATGTGTTAAAGTATATATATATATATATATATATATATATATATATATATATATATATATATATATATATATATATATATATATATATAAAATCCATGCTTTCATTGAAAATAATTAAGTAATAATGCTTTTAGATTGAAAATAATTATATTAAACTTAAAACAATAATAAATTTAAGATTTTATTTAAATTTCAAAATACATAAATGATCTAAATTTAATATATTATTTTAAATTTTCAAAATATAAAAATTATATGACTTATTTGATTAGTCTTAAAAAACTTTTTACGCGTCTTTCCTAAAGTTTGTCTTATGCATACCACTTTAAAACTTGTCTTTATGAATCCCCTTTAAAAAAATGTTTTGTCCTTTATGTATCGCATGAAACAAAACTTTGGTGCAATTCAATGTGTTGTAGAGATAGAAAGTTTGAGAAGATGTGATATGTCGCATAAGAAAAAGTTTGTGTGATATACTGTAAGGGAAAAAAAAATTATCCCATGTGATATGTGAGGTGCCATATATCAAAGATGAAAAATCATTTTTTGGTGCGATAATATACTGCCAAAACAAGTACACACAATTGTTTTTGTGTAATATGAAATAGCAAATATATCAGACAATGTTTTTTGGTCTGATGCAAAATATTGCATGGAAATATTTTTGATGTGATGAGATATATCACATGAAAATAATTTTAGTGCAATGCTTCATATTTCACGAAAATAAGTTTTGGTGCAATGTGCATTTCACATGAAAATAATTTTTAGTGTGATGTGACATATCACAGAATTTATGGTGCATGCGGCATATTACACCATTTTTTTGGTGCGATGTGAAATATTACATGAAAATAATTTTGATATGATGCAACATATCAAATGAAAATAATTTTTCATACGGTGTTACATATTACATACAAATATTTTGGGTGCACACAAAATAATTTTTTGTTGGTAGCCTTAAACCTTTGTGACTAGCTGGTAGGACTGTGATGTGGCTAAGATGTCACCAAGGGTCATCTAAGCCGGCCAAAGTTACCAGACATCGTGACTGCCTGGACTGCACTCAACCCTAACATGGATGGATTTGAGGTGTCCCCTGAGGTTTTGAACCGATGACTTTCACCTATGGAGTGCCTTAACAACACACTCCCTCACCAACCTGCCTAGACCCTGTGGATGGGCCACAATATTTATACATATGTATATATTGACCATAAAAAGAATCTTACAATAATTTATTTTTTAAATTCAAATGTTCCAAACCAACCTTGTTTATATCATTGTCTGTGTCACCATGTTTAATATTCTCCGTCAAAATCTTAAAAGTGTTTTGAATAAGCTACTTGAAAGTTAGGTGATATCCCAACTTTTTAAATTTTAGATGATTTAAAGGAAGAACTAAATAAATAAAACTGAAAGTTTAACAATGTGTTCAATATGAATAAATATTATTTAACTTTCAATTGAAGAAATTATACACATTTACATCTGATTTAGAATAATATTAAATGAATAATAATGAAAATTTCATCAATATTCATAAGGCATAGAAGTAGAAAATACAAGACTGACTTATACTTATAGTATAGTTGCAAAGAATTGTGTATTTTATAGTTCATTTGAAGTTGTAACAGGGGTTGTTGTACCAAATTGTTACATTCAGAGCATCATATACATATTGAGGAGGAAATTTATGAAATACTAAAGAAACATAATATCAGAGAAAACATAGACTAAAACATTGAAAACTAGAATAACTCAAGTTCTGTGAAAGTAGAATTTTATTAGAAATATTGGTCTTTTCTTAGGAAAAAGCCAACCCTTTTTACTTTGAAATTCTTTTCTTTTATAAAGGAATAAGTATATACTATAACCACATATGGTTATCGAGAGCTATTATTTAGCCTCAAAATAAAAATAGCCTATCTCTTTTTACAAAGAAAAGAATGAATACAATCAAACTTGATATTTTCCTAGAATATCTCCTGATTTTTCTTAAGCCATCCTTATGACTGATTCAGTTAATAACTAAATTAGAGGCTTCCAGTTTTCACTCGATGGGTAGTTGAAGGCATTCATTTTCCTATATTCAATGTCTAATTCAGTATACTTCTCATATATAGGAGGACTTGAGAAAATATTTTTAAATTGCTAGAGTAAACAAAAATCATCTACGAGTATGTCCAAAATAGTCTTTCCTCTCAATTTTTCAACCATTCCTCGAAATTTGTCTTTACTTTCTCTAATTATAAACAAATTCCATCTGTAATTTTTAAAGGATAAAAACTTTCCTGTCTCGTTTCATGATGAAGGAAATCCCATCTTTACCAAATTTTCAAATTTATTTGTGAATGATTCAATGTTTCTTTCTACCATTATACATTTATTTTGAGATTGTTGTATCAAATTTCTTTTTGTGAAAATATTCTCAGTCTCCATCATCATTGTAGTTCTATCCTTCACACCTTTTCTCTTCAATACTTCTTTGGAATTATAATTTAGGAACTTGGTAATTCTAGTAGCAACATGAGGCATGGTTCCCAACTCTTGGAATGCTTTATGGACAGTTTGATTTGCTTCATCTGTCAAAAAAATATCTTCAATTATTTTTAAGTAATCCCATAATTTTCTAACCTATGTATTGATTTTCTCCCAAATAAGATGTTTGTCTCCAATCATATATTGTTTTCTAGATAACTTATTCTGCAATTGCTCAATATATGTTATAATATTTTCCTTCAACTTCTGATATTTTTCAATGATTTTATCGTTGTCCTTCAATTTTTCTTTGAGAACCTTGATCTCTTCATTCTGTGTGGAGATTGATTTATTTAGCTTTTCAATTTCAACTCCTTTTAAGTTTAGCTCTAACAATGATTTTGATAATCCCTCTGTTGGGTCTGTTGTCCCTGTCATCTATGAAAAGGATGATCCTTTCTTTAATATTTAAATATTCTTTTCATACATTTCCATTTGATCTCCTGTCTACACCATTTTTCTCAGAAGTTGATCCTTTTCTTTTTGTATTGCCTATAAATCTTTAGTTTGAACATGATCAATTCTTGGTATGTTGACTTTTTCTTCATTCCTTGAATTTATGTGTCTTTTGTTTTCATCAAATCTTTCATTGATGCTACATATTGTGGATTCACTCCCAGATCCATTACCCATTATTCTAGCTCCTCCACTCTCATTCGTTTAGTTCTTTTTGCTAATTTTTCTTGTCAAAGTTGATTATTGGTTTTTTAATTTATGGTTTGTAACTTTTTAATCCCAATAGTAGTTATCATCACATCCATATTTAACATAGACATATCTTCCTAGTTTTTCTATGAAAGTCCATTTTATCCAGTGGGTGAACTGCAATAAGATCAATATAGATATTTGTAACTTTCTTTTTGTATTTTGTTTCCAACACTGCTATATTTAATTTCCCCTTTTCATAATCCACAACATATAGCATCCTTGTGTAAGATGTCCCTTGGTCAAATATTTTAGGAAGAATATTTTGTTTAATCTTTTCATCCATTTTTGTAGTAGCCATGAAATGATGAACATGATCAATTTTCTTTGATTGATTTGTATCCAAAGATTCTTTCCACTTTGACCCTCTAAACTTTGATGATTTTCTGATGATGACACTTCTACAATCACAATAGATTCTCTTCTCACCGGTTCTGATTCTTCTTATGATCTCTGATCTTCATCTTCATCTTGTAGTTTTTTTTTGCCTCTTTGTTGATCTTTCTTCTTTTGTGTCTAACATTTTTGGAACTAATCATGTATTCTTTCTTTTATATATCTTTTCAAATTGTTGAGGGGTCTCTATTAATGGTGACTTTGATGGATGGTATGAATCTTTCTTCTAAACCTACAAAATCCTCTATATGTTCTCCCAGCTATCTTGGTTAGCCAACATCTCCAATTTTTCTCTTTGTTTTTGCCGATAAGGAACTAGTCCATTTTCAATTCATTTCGAAGAAATTATAGCATGAGGATCATACATCCATATATATTCCTATTGGAATTCCATGTTGTGGACAAGTTGTTCTGCCACCCGTAAAGATGATCAAGTATTGACAATAAAAGGACCCACTTCCTTTTTTAATTTAAAACTTGATTTGTACTTTCTTGATACAAAATCAATGTTCAGAGTCTAGTCTCTGTCTTATGAATTCTAGTGAAAATATTCTAGGAGTAAAAAAGGTAGGAAAAAGGAAAGGTCGTAGTTCAAAACCATAGACTCTAATTTCTTTATAGTTTTCAAAGATATACCAATCTCCAAATCGTTTTTCAAGGATTAGATGTAAAAGTTTCCTACATTATGTAAAGACTCTGGGAGGCACTTCATTATGAATATTTTCAAATACTTTTGACATAAATTGATTGATATATTTTCCAACATTTTTAGCCCTTTTTCTAACCATAGAAGTCTTGTGAATAACTTAAACTGGATTTCCTATTTCATCTTTGGTTTTCATATCAATATGTGAAAATTTATCAGCTTGAAAAAACAAACAAAGATATACTAGGTAAGACTGATATCTGAAATGCCTAGTGGTTTCGAACTTTGATAATTGAAGATGAATATTATCAGCTAATAATTGAGCATAATTGAATTTAGTTAAGGGTTTCACCGTAGATGGACAAATTGACATCATGAACCCTAAAACATATTCATCAACAACCTGTTCATCATAATTTCCTAGGATTATAGATATCATCGAAATGACTTGTCTTGATTTTTCATGAAATATATTGGCTTTTAGAGCGACATTGTCTGTAGGGATGTCAAGATTATGGAATAAATAGGATTGTAAAAGATAAAACATATCTTGGGAATTTAAATTTTTGAATCATTCATCTAACATTGTTTCATTCAATATTTCACTGTCAGGGTTTAGAGGAAATCTTAACATTTCAAAAATCGACTTAGAATTTATCTCGAAAAAAACAGATCCACATTTAGAAACAATATCTCTCTTAGAAGGGATATAATTCGAAACACACCAAACCACAAATTTGTAAAATTCATACACTTGGGGTACTATAACTTTTGCCAAATCGGACTCCCAAGCATGGTAATAGTTGACTAAATCCCTAAAGTTTTGCATGGCTAAGTGGTGAATTTCAAATGATTCAAACAATAGAATATGGTAAAAAACATCCTTGTGTCTATCGAATAAGTCTTCTTATTTAATTGTTAAAGGTTTCCTAGCTTTAATTGACTTAGAAGATTCCATTTAACAAAATAAAATGACAGAAATTAAAAAAAAATTGAATTATCCGGAGGAAATTTGCTTTCGAATATACTCGGGATGGGTTGGTGGTTTTGCACTGGTAAGTTTCACTGTGTTACCGGATTTAAAATTTTGTAAATCAAACATTAACCAATGAAACTTTCAATTTTATCCCTTTAAGAGTCAAACTCAAATAGATGGAAGATTTGGATTGGTGAGAAATAATTAATTTTAAATAAAAAATAGACAAAATTCTCACTTCGCCTTTTCCCACTTGCTTACGTCACCTTGCACATGCATCGGTTCATGGTTTATTGAGGGGGGTCCCAAGCGGTTAAATAAACCATTGGGGGGGGCGCGGGTAAGGGGGGGGTGGATTTACCATCACGCGACATGTCAAAAGGGTTCAAATATGGTTAAGTTTTGCGGACCTCCCCCCCTTTCGTTAACCATCGAGCATACGTGGGGAAACAATTCAATAGAGACCGTTGATTTGAATCATCGATCACGTGATCAAATTGCATTTAAACATGCATTTTATTAATATAAAAATCTATGATAAAACTATATAATACGATATAACTATATAACTAAACTATTTTAAAATTAAACAATACAAAAAATAAATAAAAAATAAAACAAACAATTTAAAATTTTAATAAATCTAATAATAATAAAGTTAAAAACTTTAGATATTATTATTTACAAATCTTATAAAACCTATCATTCATGAAAATAATAAGGGTTAACAACAAATCAACTAACTAATAAACTAAACTAATATAAACTAATAAATTTAATAAAACTGAACTAACTAATCAACCCATATTTAAAATTTATTGAAATAAATTTCTACATTTTATAGAAAATTTAGAAAATGGTATAACAATGGTTCTCATTTGGATGGTTGGAAACACCAAGGATGCTTCATCTGGATTACGCCTCTTCACCTAGAGCATACCCATACTTCGTTCTAAGCTATGGGCGAGTCGCACTCCTACTCTAGTGCAACTCACTTGTACACTTAGACAATTTGCTAATGACTTAACACTTAGTAATTTAATCATAATGAACATGTAAAACAAAGAGAACACTCGGCTAAGTGTTATTATTGCAAAACAGTTACAATATGAGCACTACAGTCTTGGTTTACAACTTAGATAGAGTTGCAAAAATCACCTCACCTCATCAAGACACTCATACATAGATTTGTCACACCAAGACTTGTTTGTTGCAACAACTTTCACAACTCCCATGGTGCACCTCATACGTACACCCACCATACACTCATTATCTCTTCTCTGTTGCAAGACTTCACACAAACCTACGGTTTTGTCTCATAACATGCCTCACCCTGCAACAAGACTTTCCCAAACTCCAAAGTCAACTTACCTGCTAGACTCAACCGAAAGAAGGTCGTCCCTACTCTATCCACTGAATCATCTCAAGGAAACACAAGTCCTCCCATGTGGAGCAACTTGGATCCTTGAGGTATCTCACCCCTCCTTGTCCAAATCTACCTCAAAACTTTGGTATTGATCTTTCCCTCCTCACTATATTCATTTCCTTCCCTGGTTATGAACTGTAACGTCCCCGACCACCAATCCACTTGCCTGGCAACGCTACCACTCGAAACATTCTCATACTTATATATATATATAACATGCATATTAAATCTAATTAACAGATTTAATCAAACAATACAGAGTAATCACATGATTATTGCTAATATACATCATCAAGGACATTAACAATAACTCATATGCGCAACAGAATACATGATAACATGTAAGCATCACATGCATGCAAAACATAATATTAAGCACAAACTGAAACTTATCTTTGAAACTGTGGTAATTACACCAACCACGTGCAGACCTTCCACAAACCTCCCAGCCTTAGACCTCACTGCTCATCACACTCAACATTGGGTCACCCACGAGCTGGGACTAAGCTCCACCCAAGATAAGGGAATGCTAGACTAGGATGAGGTTACAAAAAAAATTGCACAGAGAAATCAGAAGGATTCTCCCTAGGAGCCTTCTTACGCCCACTACTAACAGACTCTCATTCCCCACATGTCTGTTCTACCCGGGAGTATACACCTTCACAAGCTCAGTCCATTGGTGATTCACCTCCCTCTCTGGGCCTCAACAACATGCCGGATCAGGAAGTCTCAGAGCTCGTAGTTGGTGCTGGACTCTCTCTGAGAGAAAATCACTTCCCAACACCCTCTCTCACCTGAAGAGAGTTGCTCGCATGCCTACCAACCTGCATCTTCAACCAGTTTTCAATTCAATTCCTGCAAGGTGAGGATAACAGCCATAACCACTGGTCAATTCCACTCATGATACACAGAAGGCATCAACCCAAAGGTGGTTCGGGTACAGACTCTACTTTGCAAGAGCAGTTAGGCTCAGCTCACAGGACACATAGGTGACATGACTCAATCAACGCAGAGGACGAACACAGACTTCTTCCATTTGGATCGAGGTGAATTGGCTTTCCAAAAAAACATCATAGGCTTCCCACCCTGAGATGCGCGAGGCATACCGAACACAGACAGAGAGATCCCCTAGGTTCAGACAACTCACGGTGGAATGCAGGACAAACCCCCTCCACGGTTCAATATTTGGGTTAAATTGTATGTGCCAGGGCCGACACATGTTTCCCATGAGGCTGCATGCGCTCCATAGCATGCGTTCCCTTTTGCACATGTTCCCCTTCCAGGAACTTAGGATAAAAACATGCATTTTTCATAACTGTGGGAACAATAATAAATCATTATTCCCAAGGAATTAAGCCCCTAATCTTAGCCCCTAGGCTCAACACTTAGCCTCTCTTTCCAACCTTTCAACCCCTTTTTCCTTACCCACCTTGTGGAATCTTAGTCCCCCATCACTCTTTCTTCGCGGTCGGTCTACACACAACGCTGTTTATTCTTTATTAATGTTCTGCATATTACATTTACAAAAACAGGCTCCTGGCCTTAACACTAAGGCTCTCCGACCTAATAAACACATAAGACTACCAACTTATCAATACTCGGCTCACCATCCTACAAAACATGATTTACAATTCATAAACATGATTACAACAGGGCTCGTCCTTGGGGATATTACAATCCCCTCCCCTTATTTTTGCACTGTCCTCAGTGCAACTTTTACACAACCTCAGTAAGATTTCAAAAATCTTAAAAAAGATGCAAATATTCTGCCCGCATAGCATCTTCATGCTCCCATGTCGTGTCCTTGGGACCGTACCAGGTCCACTGGACCTTTACAAGCCCTATGGCTCGATTCCAGAGTTGTTTTCTTTTCCAGTCCAATATGCACATAGGATGCACTTGCACGACACCTTCTTTCTCCACCTTAATCACATTCCAATAAATTACATGATTAGCATCAGGTATATATTTCTTAAGCAATGAAACATGAAACACATTATGTACAGTCATTGATGCAGGCAATGCAAGCATATATGTAACTCATTCCATTCATGTCTACTGGACATGACTTAACCAACTCAATGACTTTCCTCTTGTTTCCTGTAGCCAGCTGCACTAACCAATATTTTTCATGTTTGCTTCTCGACAATTGCTATCCCCTGAATCAATTAAAATAGTAAAGGCATGGTTTTTTATCATACCTTCTACTTCAATAATGTGCGATTGAAATTAAGCTTGCTTGTTTTCCAGGGCCGCTTGGATCCTTGGTATTCTACTGCCCATGTCCTCCACTGTTTCAGCTTGCTGAACATTATGGACAACTCTCACTTTGCCATTTTTGTGGGGACAATCTCTATACTTATGGTTTCCCTGACAGCCCCAATACTGAATGGGCATCTGTCTTGGCCTTTGTTTCCCTACTTCAACCATTCTTGGCTCTCTAAACATTAGTTTTCCTTGAGGAATTTTTCGGAAAAAGGGAGGTTTGTTTCCCTTTTGCCTCTGCTCTTTCTTAAACTTCTTTTGGTCATCCCAAGTCTTCCGAAAGGTAGGCTTTTCTCTTTGCTGTTCATATAAGAATTTTTCTCTTCTTATCATTTCTTCCATGGTCTTGGGGTCATCATACTAGATCTTGTCCCCAATGGAAGATGGCAGTCCACTCAAATACCTTTGAATCTTGACAGTCTCCTCTTTGATGAACGGAACATACTCCAGCAATTCCAAGAACCTACCTTCATACTCATCAATGGTCATGCTGCCTAGCTTGAGTTCAAAGAACTCTTTCATCTTCATGTCATAATATCTCTTAGTCAAGTATTTCCTCTCGAAATACCTCTTGAATTCCTTCCAAGTGATATCTTTCTCTCTAATGTGTTGCACCTGCACAAGCGGATCCCACCACATGGATTCTTTTCCTCTCAGTTGATACAACACAATTATTCCTTCTGCATGAGAGGAATAATTATGTAGTTGGAAATATTTTCTCATGCCAATCAACCATGTCTCGACATCTTCCTCCTTCTGATGTTCTCCATCAAACGTAGGAGGCTTAATCTTGTTCATCTCTCCCTTCAATTTATCCACTCCAGATCTCCTACGCTTTCTGGTAGGAGATGGGCTTGAACTACTGTGTGTCCTTCTCTTGGAGCGACCTTGGGAGTGATGATGGTGTCTACCTACACTCCTTGACCTTATTCCCTTAGAAGTCTGGTGACTCTCTGTTCTTCTCGAGTCACTCTCCTTATCCAACTTCTTTTCTATTCTCTCCAAACTCTTTAACATCTTTATGTTAAATTCACCTTGTTTTTCCTGAACTTTTCTGCGCTTTTTGCTATCTTCTCTATGAGTTTGGGCATCCTTTTGCAATCCTTCAATGATCTTCTTAATGTTTCCTTCCTTATCTATCTCTTTACCGTGGCCATTGGAGTTTGATCCTTAAACTCCCAAATGAACAACCATTCCTTTTGCTTCGTTCTCTAAACTAGAAGCATTCTGTGCTTTCCCCATTTCTTGTCCCTCAGTGGAAACTCTAAACAGTTTTGGAACTCGTTAATATTCTACAAACACAACTTGCAGACAACCGAAATTTGTTGGGTCATTATTCCTTAACAATTTCCACAACAGTCATAAACAACTTGATTCAAGAAACATTCAGTTTCCATGAATTTTTCGAGCTCTGCTCGGCTCTGTAGTGCACTCAGGCCTTAGTCCTTTTCTCTTAGTTTCCAAACCCACACAACCTAGGGTGTGACCAAGTTCTAGGTCTCAAGGTTCTCTAATCGAAACTTCGAGGTTTCGAGATTTCGATCCTGGAGGCTCTCACCCTCGCTTCCCTCTCCAACTATCGACTTCTGAACTTCCTACCTTTCTATCCACCAGACCCACAACCCAGTTGCCACCAACCAGGGTGGTGACACATGTTGGTCTTAAGAAGGTCCATGTTACTCTAGGCAACACCATCTGACCCCACTGCTTCTACTTTTTCCTTCAGGACCCACTAGCATGTGGCACATATCCCATGTGTCCTCGTCTATCCCAGTGATGTCAGCCCGACTCACTACTTTGGCTCATTGGGATTTTGTGATTTCGGGCTTCAGGAGTTTGTGCGACAACACTTCTCACTTCTCCTGGTTCCCGAAATGCCAGCATTCTTCCTGGACAATTAATGGTCCAGATCTCTCCTTGATCAATGGTTGTGATCTAATCGTGAATTCGCGTTTCACGAATTCTCATGAACTTTCCCTTTGACCTTTTCAAGTCACGAGTCAGTGAAAGGTTGATCGCTCCCCACGCGTCCCTCCCGATGGATGGTCTTGATGAAGTTGGGACTTCGTGTATTGTGATATCCATACTCTTATGTAACTCCAAAGGGTTTTAAACCTTTTTCACGTTCCCTGGATCCAATAGCTGTTGGTCCACACCCTCAAATATGATGGCCCATATCTGATCTCTTCTATGCGCTCTCCTAAGTGTCTCGACATGGATTGGATGGCCCAAATATTCTTTGCACAACTGATCTACGGCTCCAGTTTTATTCTACTGTTATTCCTCCCGAGCTTTGTGACATGACCAAGTACCTCCTTGGCACTCAGAGGCAATCTAAGGTTCGAAATTAGTCCTCCAGACATAATTTCCTCTCGAAACCTTGGGTCCAAAGACCACTTATCCGGGCCATCTAGGATCAACGTTGAAACTATGGATTTGATACCATATTGTAACGCCTCCGACCACCAATCCACTAGCCTGGAAACACTACCACAAAAAACATTCTCATACTTATATATATAACATGCATATTAAATCTAATTAATAGATTTAATCAAACAATACAAAGTAAGCACATGATTACTGCTAATATAAATCATCAAAGACATTAACAATAACTCATATGCGCAACAGAATACATGATAACATATAAGCATAATAGGCATTAAAAACATAATATTAAGCACAAACTGATACTTATCTTTGAAACTATGGTAATTCCTCCAACCACGTGCAGACCTTCCACGAATCTCCCAGCCTTAGACCTCACTGCTCATCATGCGCAATAGTGGGTCACCCACGAGCTGGGACTAAGCTCCACCTAAGGTAAGGGAATGCTAGACTAGGCTGAGGTTACAGGAAAATTTGCACAGAGAAATCAGAAGGATTCTCCCCAGGAGCCTTCTTACGCCCACTACTCATGGACTCTCATTCCCCACATGCTTGTTCCGCCCGGGAGTATACACCTTCACTAGCTCAGTCCATCGGTGCTTCACCTCCCTCTCTAGGCCTCAACAATAGGCCGAATCAGGAAGTCTCAGAGCTCTGTAGCTGGTGCTAGACTCTCTCTGAGAGAAAATCACTACTCAACAACCTCTCTCACCTGAAGAGAGCTACTTGCAGGCCTAACAAACTGCCTCTTGAACCAGTTTTCAACTCAATTCCCACAAGGTGAGGATAATAGCCACAAACACTAGTCAATTCCACTCAGGACACATTGAAGGCAGCAACCCAAAGGTGGTTCGGGTACAGACTCTACTCTACAAGAGCAGTTAGGCTCGGCTCACAGGACACACAGGTTACACGGCTCAATCAACGCAGAGGACAAACACAGATTTCTGTCGTTCAGAACGAGGTGAATCGACTTTCCAGAAAAACATCACAAGCTTCCCACCCTAAGCCTCGCGAGGTATACCGAACATAGACACAGAGCTCCCCTCGATTCAGACAACTCACGATGGAATGGAGGACGAACCCCCTCCACGGTTCAATCTTTGGGTTAAATTGTGTTAGAAAAACAGGACTGTGGAGCAATAAAATAAAAAAAATGGGGAAACAAAACATAGAAGATACACAAAACAATAGAGACACAGATTTACGTGGTTCACCCAGTGTGGGCTACGTCCACTAGAGAAATTGCCAATTCCTTCCTTTATTATTATCTAGCATATGAAGGGATACAACCTACAACAAACCCGCTGTAACTTCCTCTTCTTTCTCTCAGAGTCTCTTATCTCAGAATACAATATTCGCCATCAACCATAGCCGCAATACATTTCCCTCATAAAAGAGAGTTGCCTTCTAGGGAAAAAAACCCTAACATAATCTCTATCGTTAGATCTGCGACCTTATAATGAACGGTCCATATTTACAATGAAATTACAATATACATTTACAGGGAAATTTTTCCTTTGGGGGCTTCGCCCCTGAACCCCCATTGGGGGCCCTCTTGCCCCAGACCCCCCAGCTGGGGGGATAGCCCCCTCGAACCCCACATAAGGGGTACCTCCCCTCTGCACTCCCCCGCGTGGAAGAGTGTGCATACTTCTGGGGTGTAAATACTTCATGGGGTATAAACACGGCTGAAAGTAAAAGACCTTTGAATCAAGAAGATAATCAGGCTCCACAACCAAGAATATCCCACTTGGAGACTGATCTCAACAAATCCACTGTTGTTGTATATGCTAGAATCTAAACCTTCTTGGACCTGGAAAATTTCTCATCTTCATCTTCATTCTTGAAGACCAACTGAAACTGAGTAGGAATTCAGTTTCTCCCTGG
>SNQJ01S0025439.1:77825-111898 GCA_010110895.2 Picea sitchensis
ACAGGCATGCAAAACATAATATTAAGCGCAAACTGATACTTATCTTTGAAACCGTGGTAATTCCACCAAACACGTGCAGACCTTCCACAAACCTCCCTGCCTTAGACCTCACTGCTCATCACGCTCAATAGTGGGTCATCCCCAATGTAATATCCCTTGGCCGAACCCAATTGTAAATGTAATGTAAGTGTACTTAAGCTGGTGAGTTGTTTTGACATCATTTTTGTAATGCACCTTCCATGGCATAGTGCGCGCATGAACTACGTAGTAAAATGATGTAGTATGCACATTTCTGGATACCGCGTGAAGTAACTAATGTGTGCACAGTATGGAGGTCAGCGGGCCTTGTGTATATTCTATGTGTTATAGGCTGGTGAGCCTGTTATTATAAGCTGAGATGATTATGTTTTGGAATTAGGCCAGAGTGCCTAGATGTTAAAGGCCAGTGTGCCTATTTTGTATATGTCTCATGATTAATATAAAATACATCGTTTCATGCAAACCAACCACGATAAAAGAGTTGGGGGACTGAAATTCACCAGTTGGGGAAAGGGAGGGCCAAAATTTAAGGAAAGGGCTAAGCTAAAGAGATTAAACCAAAAAGGAATATTATATTAATATTTCCTAAAGCATAACGTATGGATAATTATTTTATCCTAAGTTCTAAAGTTGGGGACAAATGCACCAAAGTAGCTTCCAACATGACAAGTGTCAAGTTGGGGACATGCATTCATATCGTGCGGACTTAGCTCATTTGGTCACTTTTTCATGAGGATTCTTACCAGTATCTTCACCATCATTCTCAACCATCACTTTCATGATCAACTTCACGATGATTCCTTCCATCACTCAGTTATCCAGTCAATGATTCCATGACCATTTCACTCACTCAGTCCGTTATCCTTCAAACATTCATTTCACCGTATCTGAGCGTGTTTCCATAACCTTTTCCTGTTGGTGTACCTGGTTATCTTGGATATTTATTGAAGAAGCAGGTTGTCAGGCCCGTGGGAAATTTAAGAGGCGGGTTGTCAGGCCCGTGAGAAATTCTCCGAGTGAGAGAATTGCTGGGAATTGATTCCTGAAGGTGCTAAACTAAAACTACAGTGCTCTGAGACTTCCTATTCGGCCTATTGCTAAAGTCCTGGAAAGGAAGTGGGGCAGTCGAGGGACTGTTGAGCAGAGAAGGGGCACACTTCCTTGGGTGGGACATGCATGTGGGGAATGGGAGGTTGTAGGCTGTTAGTTGAGTGAGCACTTGAGATGGAGTCTTTCCTATTGTCTATGAACCTTAGCCTGGTTAGGAACCCCTTTACCCGAGTGGAGTTCAGTCCCATATCAGGGGTGAATCACTGTTGAGAGTGATGAACAATGTACTCTAAGGCTAGGAGGTTCGTGGATGGTCTGTACGCAGTTGGTGACAATATTTCCAAGATAAGTACCAATCGTATGACAAAATTATATGCTTCATTGTTATTTACATTCTTATGTTACAGTTTATCATATATGTGATTATAACTGTCTGTATGTTTATGGATATTTCCCTGTATATGCTGCATATTTGTGTTTATTGTTATTTCAGTATGAAATCATATATTACAGAATGTAATTGTTTGTTTACGTTTATATGTAAAGCTTCCGCAAGAGTGTTGTATTTATATGTTTAAGTTGCATGTAGTTTGAAGAGAAAAATTGTGTGGCATAGCTTAGTTGAATATTGGGTATGTTACCATATGTTCCGCAGTAAGAAAATGAAAGTGTTCCCTCGAGTAGCATGGCTCGACCCGTTGAAGGCTGGGGATGTTACGAACTAGTATTAGAGCATGAGAGATTTCTCTAGAGTGGCATTCCTCGGCCTGTAGGTGGTCGAGGGACGTTTCAAATTGGTATCAGAGCTTTAGTTTCAACACTGAGCCTGGATGGGCAATAGAGGTTCAGTTGAAGTGAATATTCACAGAAGATTAATTTCGAAGTGACCAAATTTCAAGTCACGAAGCGTCCATGGAAAATATTAGCGTGCAGGCGTGTGCGGTAAAATTTTGGCACCGTGCGGAAAATGTTGGCGTGAAAGTGTGCGTGGTAAATTGTGTCACCGCGCGGAAGAATATTGTGTGTGGATGCACGCTCTAAATTTATCCTTGCACGGTGAGCACGCACATAGTAATGTGCACATGGGGTGCGCAAGTATTGCATAACACAGAGGATTTTTGTTGGTACGCGCATAGTATGAGTATAAGTTGTCTTGCGACAGTGTATTCAATGGTGCACACAGATTATTGTGCGTGATAGAACATGTTGAATGTTGGCATGGTGCAATTCATATGGAGAAATGCATGTGGAATATCAGTGCGCGATACCAAAACTGTGCGCAGTGGATATTGGCGCACAATGCAAAAGTAGTGCGCACCATTTGTCGACGCGACAGAGAAGAAATGCATAGTAGATATAGGCGCGCGGAAACACATTTTACCTTATGGTGTTTCTATGCACGATAAACATGGATGTATAGGTTGAAGTTTAGTGCGTGTGAATTTGTTTGGAAGGCGATGAGTCTGAGTTTAATTTGCATAATATCAGAGGAAAAAGAAACACACAACCACATCGGATCATTAATTAAAAAGAATTCCAAGTTTTATATTCCTTTGATTCAGATAGATGGAAGTGAAATATAAGCTTACAAGAAAAGCATAATATAAAAGAAAACAAGAATCATAACACAACCAGTTAGAATTTTGTAATAAATAGTCCAAAATCCACTTCTATATTTATATAATCGTATTAATCCCAAAATTACAAAAAGGGGATGATAGCAGTTATCCTATTGTAAGGGGACCATTTAAGAACATGTCTATCATCTCTGGAACCCTTACCTCTGCTATCATCTAACCAAAAATTCGTTGAAATATACTTAATTTTAGTTGAGAACTCATTTCAGCTTAGCGATCTCCTTCTTTAAAGAATCTAACCAGGCCGGTTGATTCTCTCCAACAATTTCGGTCGTTTCAGCTGCAAATTCCTCCTTCTTCTGTCTCTTGCTCCTTTTCTTCTTAGCAGATGGCATGTTGATGAATAAATCCTTCATAGTGGGATTCGGCCTGACTTCCAACTACGAGTCTATAGCCAACTCTATGTGGAATGTAGTCGCTAGAATGTGTGCAAGTACCCTTTCCTCCTTATTCGCAGGAAAGTCTAGCATGTTGCCCGAATAACCAGTCTCACTGAATTTATCCTTGTCCATGTATCTCAGTTTGTGGATACTGAAATGCCTTTACAGAGAGAAGAAAGTCGAGCAATTGGGAGATTACTTCATTTATGGATAAGTTGATGCCTTCATACTTGAAGATTTGTAGTTATAGAATCCCTATTATGAAGCGCAGACAGACTACGTACAAGAGCGTTGGGTTGCCATGCTCGGCTAATCTAGTTCAAATGATTAGATTTTGAGTTCATTACATGGAGGTGTTCAGCTGGCATCATTTAGTTGTGAAGTACCGAACGAGTGAAATGGGTGATCTGACTAGCCGTCGCCCGTTCCAGAAGTGGGGGTTTTGACATATTGAAGCACATGATACCGCGTCTTGGAAAAAGTGGTTTCAACAAACCGCATTTAGCCCATATGTATCTCTGAAGGCGCCTGTGCGTCTATGATTCTCAAGACTTGGGTCTTATCTAGAATTGTCATGGTGATAACACCAGGAAATCAGAAGAGATAATTCTGATGTATATATGGAACCAAGATGGTTCATATTTTTTTCATGAATTGTTGAATTGTTAGCCTGATAAGTTTCGATGGATGCACATTTTTTAGAATTAAAAACAACTAGATTAGATCAGATCATTGCAGAGTCCATAGGAATGGAAGAAGCACAAGGGAATTACAGTTAGCAAGATGAGATCAGAGGGATGGATGTCCATTTGGGCATTGAAGGAACAAACTCCAATGGACATGGAGAAGAAAGGAATGAATATGGTTGAGACCATTACAAATTTGCAGAAGGATATTCAAAGCCATAAATATGATAACAAGAGGCTTATGAGAGACAAGGAGCAGCAGGATGACTTCAACATGAAGTTATTGGAGGGCTTGAACATAATAGAAAAGAAATTGGTTAAGGAGAGTGGCTTAAGAAAATCGGGAAGTCACAAGCCTTCAGATGAGGAAAGAAGAGCAAGAAGTGTTAGTAGACATCACCATCACTCCACAAGGCATTCCAATAAGAGAGCAGTCTGCAACTCAAGTCCATCCCCTGTCAGAAGGTATAAGAGGTCTGGGTTAGATGAGCTACGAGGATAAATGAACAAAATCAAACCTCCTACATTTGATGGAGAGCACAAAAAGGATGAAGATGCAGAAACATGGTTGTTGGGCATGAGAAAGTATTTTCAATTGCATAATTATTCTACTCATGTAGAAGGTAGAATTTCTATCTATCAACTCAAAGGAAAGGCCTCCATGTGGTGGGATCAACTTGTGCAGGTGCAACACATTAAAGAGAAAAGTGTTACTTGGAGGGAACTCAAGAAGTATTTTGAGAAGAAGTACTTGACTAAGAGATACTATGACAAGAAAATGAAAGAGTTCTTTGAACTCAAGCTTGGAAGTATGACCATAGATGAATACGAGAGAAGGTTTCTAGAACTTCTAAAGTATGTCTCTTTCATCAAGGATGAGACAATCAAAATTCAAAGGTATTTGAGTGGATTACCATCATTCATCAGTGACAAAATACAATATGATGATCCCAAGACATTAGAAGATACCATAAGGTGAGATAAATGCCTATATGATCAACAGAAAGATAGGCCAGCTTTCCAAAAGGCTTGGGAAGACAAAAAGAAATTCAAGATGGATCAGAGACAGAAGGGAGCTAAGCCACCATTCTTCAGAAATAATCCACAGGGAGAACAAATGCCTAAATAACCTAGAACGATTGACACAGGGTGTCAAAGGCCAAGGCAACCACCTATGCAATGTTTAGGTTGTAAAGGAGATCATAGGTTCAGATATTGTCCTCACAGAGGTGAAAAGGGTAGGGTTGTTCAAAATGTACAACAAGTTGAAACAGTGGAGGACATGGGCAGATATGTGCCAAGGATTTATGTAGACTTGGACAACAAGCAAGCAGAGTATCAATCCCACATGATTGAAGTGGAATGTATGATCAACAACCAAACCATTGCTATTTTAATTGATTCAGGAGCTATTCATAGTTATATAGACCCTAATATGGTGGAAAGTTTTCAATTTCCAAGAAGAAAGCATGGGAAATCCTGGTTGGTGCAGTTGGCTACAGGAGCCAAAAGAAAATTTAATGAGATGGTTAAGTCATGTCTTATTGACATGAATGGACTGAACACCAAGGCATATTTGAAGATCTTGCCTTTAGGTTCCTATGAGTGTCTAATTGGGATGGATTGGTTGGACCAACATCATACTCCCCTAAACTGCCACAAAAAATCATTTACTTTCTTGGATGAGAAAGGGAAACTAAGGAAAGTGCAGGGAATTTCCAGGGCAATAACCATTAGAGAAATTTCAGCATTGCAGCTGAAGAAATGTTACAGAAAGGGATGTCAAATATTTTCAGCTCATTTGGCGGAGACACATAGAGATAAGGTGCCAAATTTGGAGGATTATGTAGTCCTGGAAGATTTTGAAGATGTGTTCAAGGAGGTACCGGGACTACCCCCAAGGAGAGACATTGATTTCTCTATAAATCTAATGCCTGGAGCAACACCAGTGTCAAAGACTCCTTATAGAATGAGTACACCAGAGTTGAAGGAGTTGCAAATGCAACTTGAAGAACTTTTGAAGAAGGGGTATATACGCCCAAGTGTGCCACCTTGGGGTGCCCCAGTCTTGTTTATCAAAAAGAAAGATGGAACATTAAGATTGTGCATTGACTTCAGATAGTTGAATAAAGTGACTGTTAAGAACAAGTATCCTCTACCAAGGATTGATGATTTCTTTGATCAATTGAAGGATGAAAAGATATTTTCAAAGATAGATCTCAGATTAGGATACCATCAGGTAAGGATTAAATAAAAAGATATCAGCAAGACCGCCTTTAGGACAAGGTATGGTCATTATGAGTTCATAGTGGTGCCATTTGGGTTGTCGAACGCACTAGTTGTTTTTATGTGCTTAATGAATGGTGTTTTCCGAGAATATCTGGACTAGTTTGTCATGGTCTTTTTGGATGACATTCTTATATATTCTAAGTCAGAGGAACAACATGAACAACAATTGAGGATGGTGTTGCAAGTATTAAGGGAGCATCAATTGTATTCCAAATTGAGCAAGTGCTCATTTTATTAGAAACAAATTCATTATTTGGCGCATATCATTTCAAAGGATGGGATAACAGTGGATCCTAAGAAGATAGAGGCCATTAGAGAATGGCCAGCGCCGAAGCATGTCACAGAGGTGAGATCATTCATGGGTCTTGCAAGCTACTACAAAAGATTTATTGAAGGATTCTCAAAGATTGCACACCCAATCACTTCCTTGCAAAGAAAGGGGGTGAAGTTTCGGTGGACACTGGATTGCGAGAAGAGTTTCCAACACTTGAAACAATTATTGACAAGTGCTCCAATATTAAGGATTGCAGACCCAGATGAAGACTTCATTGTATGCATAGATGCATGTAATGAAGGACTTGGTGGAGTCCTCAGTCAAAATGGTTTTGTTATATGTTATGAATCAAGGAAGTTGAAGGAGCATGAAATAAACTATGCCACTCATGATTTGGAGTTGGAAGCCATAGTGCATGCCTTGAGGAAATGGAGACACTACCTCATGGGAAATAGGTTTGAGCTAAGAACATACCACAATGGTCTGAAATATTTATTTGATCAACCAAATCTAAATGCTAGGCAAATCAGATGGTTAGAATTTCTAAGTGAATATGACTTTGATATAAAGCATATCAAAGGGAAAGAGAATAAAGTGGCTGAAGCGCTCAGCAGGAGGGTGCATTAAATACATGCTACATCCATTAGCATGTATCAGACTGATATTAAAATCAAAATTCTGGAGGCTGCAAATGCAGATCTGCAAAATAGAGAATTGGTAGCAATGCTACAGCAGGGTAAGATGCCACAAAAGGTGGATAATTATAATTTGGGAATAGATGGAATACTGCTATATAAGAACGAAATTTTTGTTCCAAATGTCCAGGACTTGAAACGTATGATTTTGCATGAAATGCATAATGTTCCTTATGCAAGGCACCTTGGATATCAGAAAACCATGGAAACGATCAAGAGCCATTACTTTTAGCCAGGTATGAAGAGAGAGATCGTTGAATGCATCGCTAGATGTATGGAATGTCAGAAAGTTAAAGATGAGCATAGGCACCTAGCAGGGTTGCTGCAACCTTTACCCATTCCTGAATGGAAGTGGGAAGTGGTGACAATGGATTTTATTACAGGATTGCCCAGAACACGCAAGATACATGATTCGATCATGGTGGTGGTGGAAAAGATTACAAAAGCTGCCCATTTTATTCCACTGAAAAATACTCACAAGTCAGCAGATGTTGCTGATATTTTCATGAAGGAAATGGAACGATTGCACGAATATTCCTAAAACAATTGTGTTCGACAAAGACCCGAAATTCACTTCGAATTTCTGGAAATGATTTTTCAAAGGATTCAGAAAAAATCTGAACTTTAGTTCATCTTATCATCCCGGGTCTGATGGACGGACAGAGAGGGTGAACAGAGTGATAGAAGACATATTGAGAATGTATGTGATGGACAAACCATCAAAATGGGAAGACTACCTACACTTGGTAGAATTCGCTTACAACAACGGGTATGATGCATCGTTGAAGATGAGCCCATTTGAAGCACTTTATGGCAGAAAGTGAAATACTGCAGTAAGCTGGGATAATCCAGCTGATAGGACCAAATAATAAAAATTAAGAAGAATTTAAAAGTTTCCCAAGATAGACAGAAAAGTTATGCCGATAAGAACAGAACCCATAGAGAATTCAAAGTGGGTGATCATGTTTTCCTGAAGGTGAAAGCTAACAGGAGTTCCCTGAAGCTGGGAAGCTGCGCCAAGTTGGCAGCCAGATTTTGTGGGCCATTTGAAATACTAGAGAGGATTGGTCCAGTTGCTTATATGATTGCATTTCCTGCATCTATGTCTGTTCATAATGTCTTCCATGTATCATTGCTAAAGAAATATATACCTGATGCTAATCATGTTATTGACGAATGTGATTCAGGTGGAGCAAGAAGGCGCTTTTCAAGTGCATCCGGTGCGCATTTTGGACCGAAAAATCAAGAAGCTCCGGAATCGAGCCATAAGGATTGTAAAGGTCCAATGGAACTACTACGGTCCTGAGGACGCTACTTGGGAGCATGAGGATGCAATGCGAACAGAATACCCGCATCGTTTTGAAGATTTTTGAAAATTTTGTTGTATATGGGTATATGATACACTGAGGACAATGCATAAATAAGGCGAGGGGATTGTAATATCCCTCGGCTGAACCCAATTGTAAATGTAATGTAAGTGTACTTAAGTTGGTGAGATGTTTTGACATCATTTTTGTAATGCACCTTCCATGGCATAGTGCTCGCATGAACTGCACAATAAAATGATGTAGTGTGCACATTTTTGGATACCGCACACAGTAACTAAAGTGCGCGTAGTATGGAGGTTAGCGAGCCTTTTGTATATGCTATGTGTTATAGGTTGGTGAGCCAATTATTATAAGTTGATATGCTTATGTTTTGGAATTAGGCCTGAGTGCCTAGATGTTAAAGGCCAGTGCACCTATTTTGTATATGTCTCATGATTAATATTAAATACATTGTTGCACATAGATCTACTACGATAAAAGAGATGGGGGACTGAACTTCACCACTTATGGAAAGGGAGGGCCAAACGTTAAGGAAAGGGCTAAGCTAGAGAGATTAAACCAAAAAGGAATATTATATTAATATTTCCTAAAGCATAAAGTATGGATAATTATTTTATCCTAAGTTCTAAAGTTGGGGACAAGTGGACCAAAGTAGCTTCCAACATGAAAAGTGTCAAGTTGGGGACATGCATTCATATCATGGGGACTTAGCTCATTTGGTCACTTTTTCACGAGGATTCTTACTAGCAGCTTCACCATCATTCTCAACCATGACTTTCACGATGATTCCTTCCATCACTCAATTATCCAGTCAATGATTCCATGACCAATTCACTCACGCAGTTCATTATCCTTTAGACATTTATTTCACCGTATTTGAGCCTGTTTCCATAACCTTTTTCAGTGGGTGTACCCAATTATCTTGGAGCGGGATTGAAGAAGCGGGTTGTTAGGATCGTGGGAAATTGAAGAGGCGGTTTGTCAATCCCATGAGCAATTCTCTGAGTGAGAGAATTGTTGGGGATTGATTCCCGAAGGTGTTAAACTGTAGCTACAGTGCTCTGAGACTTCCTGTCCGGCCTGTTGTTGAAGCCTTGGAAGGGAAATGGGGCAACCGAGGGATTGTTGAGCAGAGAAGGGGAACACTTCCTTGGGTGGGACAGGCATGTGGGGAATGAGAGGTTGTAGGCTTTTAGTTGAGTGAGCACCTGAAACAGAGTCTTTCCTGTTGTCTATGAACCTTAGCCTGGTTAGGAACCCCTTTACCCGGGTGGAGTTCAGTCCCAACTCAGGGGTGACTCACTGTTGAGAGTGATGAATAGTGTAGTCTAAGGATGGGAGGTTCGTGGACGGTCTGTACGCAATTGGTGACAATAATTCCAAGATAAGTACCAATTGTATGATAAAATTATATGTTGCATTGTTATTTACGTGCTTATGTTACGGTTTATCATATATGTGATTATAACTGTCTGTATGTTTATGGGTATTTCCCTGTATATGTTGCATATCTGTGTTTACTGTTATTTCAGTATGAAATCGTATATTACAGAATGTAATTGTTTGTTTACATTTATATGTAAATCTTTCGCAAGAGTGTTGTATGTATATGTTTAAGTTTCATGCAGTTTGAAGAGAAAATTTATGTGGCATAGCTCAGTTGAATACAGGGTATGTTACTGTATGTTCCATAGTAAGAGAACGAAAGTGTTCCCTCGAGTAGCATGGCCCAACCTGTTGAAGGCTAGGGATGTTATGAACTGGTATTAGAGCATGATATATTGCTCTGGAGTGGCATTCCCTGGCCTGTGGGTGGTCGGGGAACGTTTCACCCAAGCTGGGACTAAGCTCCACCCAAGGTAAGGGAATGCTAGACTAGGCTGAGGTTACAGGAAAAACTGCATAGAGAAATTAGAAGGATTCTCTCCAGGAGCCTTCTTACGCCCACTACTCATGGACTCTCATTCCCCACATGCCTGTTCCGCCCAGGAGTATACACCTTTACAAGCTCAGTCCATCGATGCTTCACCTCCCTCTCTGGGCCTTGACAACAGGCCAGATCAGGAAGTCTCAGAGCATCGTAGCTGGTGCTAGACTCTCTGTGAGAGAAAATCACCTCCCAGTAGCCTCTCTCACCTGAAGAGAGCTGCTCACAGGCCTGAAAAAATACCTCTTCAACCAGTTTTCAACTCGATTCCCACAAGGTGAGGATAACAACCAAAACCACTGGTCAATTCCACTCAGGGCACATAGAAGGTAGCAACCCAAAGGTGGTTCATGTATGGACTCTACTATGGAAGACCAGTTAGGCTCGGATCACAGGACACATAGGTGACTTGGTTCAATCAACGTAGAGGACGAACTCAAAATTCTATTGTTCGGACCGAGGTGAATTGGCTTTACAAAAAAACATCACAGGCTTCCCACCCCGAGCTGCATGAGGCATACCGAACACACATGAAGAGCTCCCCTCAGTTCAAACAAATCACGGGGGAATGGAGGATGAACCCCCTCCACAGTTCAATCTTTCGGTTAAATTGCATGTGCCAGGGCCGACACCTGCTGCCCATGAGGCTGCATGTGCTCCATAGAATGCGTTCCCTTTTGCACACATTCCCCGTCCAGGAACTTAGGATAAAAACACACATTTATCATAACTGTGGGAATAATAATAAATCATTATTCCCAAGGATTTAAGCCCCTAAGATTATCCCCTAGGCTCAACACTTAGCCTCTCTTTCCAACCTTTCAGGCCCTTTTTCCTTACCCACCTTGTGGAATCTTAGTCCCCCATCACTCTTTCTTCATGGTCGGCTACACACAATGATGTTTATTCTTTATTAATGTTCTACATATTACATTTACAAAAATAGGTTCCTGGCCTTAACATTTAGGCTCTCCGTCCTAATAAACACATAAGCCTACCAGATTATCAATACTCGGCTCACCAACCTACAAAACATGATTTACAATTCATAAACATGATTACAATAGGGCTCTTCCTTTGGGATATTACAATCCCCTCCCCTTATTTTTTCACTGTCCTCAGTGCAGCTTTTACACAGCCTTAGTAATATTTCAAAAATCTTCAAAAAGATGCAGATATTCTTCCTGCATAGCATCTTCATGCTCCCATGTCGCGTCCTCAGGACCATACCAGGTCTATTGGACCTTTACAAGCCCCATGGCTCGATTCCGAAGCTATTTTCTTTTACGGTCCAATATGCGCATATGATGCAATTGCAGGACACCTTCTTGCTCCACCTGAATCACATTCCAATCAATTACATGATTAGCATCAGGTATATATTTCTTAATCAATGAAACATGAAACACATTATGTATAGTCATTGATGCAGGTAATGCAAGCATATATGCAACTGGCCGAATCCTTTCTAGGATTTCAAATGGCCCACAAAATATGGTTGCCAACTTGGCACAGTTTCCCAGCTTCAGGGAACTTCTATTAGCTTTCACTTTCAGGAAAACATGATCACCCACTTTAAACTCTCTGTGGGTTCTGTTCTTATGAGAATAAATTTTCTACCTGTCTTGGGCAACCTTTAAATTCTGCTTGATTTTTAGCATTTGTTCTTCCATTTCCTTGAGCAACTCTAGCCCAACTACTGCCCTGTCTGCTGGATTATCCCAACTTACTGGAGTATTGCACTTTCTTCCATAAAGTGATTCAAATGGGATCATCTTCAATGATGCTTGATACCCATTGTTGTAGGTGAATTCTACCAAGTGAAGGTAGTCTTCCCATTTTGATGGTTTGTCCATCACATACATCCTTAGCATGTCTTCTATTAATCTGTTCACCCTCTCTGTCTGTCCATCAGACTCAGGATGATAAGCTGTACTGAAATTCAGATTCGTTTCGAACCCTTTGAATAACCCTTTCCAAAAATTCGAGGTGAATTTCAGGTCTCTTTCGGACACAATTGTCTTGGGAATCCCATGCAATAGTGCCACTTCCTTCATAAAGATGTTGGTAACATCCGTTGCCTTGTGATTAGTCTTTAATGAAATGAAATGGGCAGATTTCGTAATCTTGTCCACCACCACCATAATTGAATCGTGTTGCTTTCCAGTCTTGGGCAATCTTGTGATGAAGTCCATTTTCACCACTACCCACTTCCACTCATGAATGGGTAAAGGTTGCAGTAGCCCTGTTGGGTGTCTATGCTCCTCTTTAACCTTATGGCACTCCATACATCTGGTGATGTATTCAACAATCTCTTTCTTCATACCTGGACAAAAGTAATGGCTCCTGACTGCTGCCATGGTGTTCTGATATCCAGGGTGCCCTGCATAAGGCACATTATGCATTTCATGCAAAATCATACGTTTCAAGTCCTGGACATTAGGTACATAAATTTTTTTCTTGTACATAAGTGTTCCATTGGTTTCCAATTTATAATTTTCCACTTTCTGTGGCATCTCACCTTGTTGTAGCTTTGCTACCCACTCCATGTACTACAAATCTGCATTTGCAGCATCTAAAATTCTTCCTTTTATATCAGTTCAGTACATGCTAATGGTTGTAGCATGTAATTCGTGTACTTTCCTTCTAAGTGCATCAACAAATTTATTTTCCTTCCCTTTGATATGCTTGATATCAAAATTGTACTCACAGAGAAATTCCAACCACCTACTCTCTCTAGTGTTCAAGGTTGGTTGATCAAAAAAGTAGTTCAAACCGTTATGGTCTGTTCTTAGTTCAAAACTCCTTCCCACGAGGTAATGCCTCCACTTATTTAGAGTGTGTACTATGGCTTCCAACTCTAAATAATGAGTTTCATAGTTCCTTTCATGCTCTTTCAACTTTCTGGATTCATAACAAATTACGAATCCATTATGATTGAGGACTCCTCCCAGTCCTTCTTTGCATGCATCAGTGCATACCATGAAATCTTCATTTGGATCTGTAATCCTCAAGATTGGAGCACTGGTTAACAATTTCTTCAATTGTTGAAAGATTTTATCACATTACTATGTCCACTGAAACTTCTTCTCCTTCCTTTGCAAGGAAGTGATAGGGTGAGCTATCCTTGAGAACCCTGCGATAAACCTTCTGTAATAACCAGCTAAACCCATGAAAGATCTAACTTCTGTCATGTTCTTTGGCACTGACCATCCTCTAATGGCCTCAATCTTCTCAAGGTCTACAGTTATCCCATACTTCGAAATAATATTCTCGAGGTAATGGATCTGCTCCTGATAAAATGAGCACTTGCTCAACTTGGAATACAGTTGGTGCTCTCTTAGCACCTGCAACACCATCCTTATATGTTGTTCATGCTCTTCCTCCGACTTGGAGTACACCATAATTTCATCCAAAAATAATATGAAAACCTTGTCCAAATAGTCCTTGAATACACCATTCATCAGACACATAAAAACAATGTGTACATTTGAAAACCCAAATGCCACCACTGTGAACGCGTAATGACCATACCCGATTATAAAGGTGGTCTTGTTGATGTCTTCATCCTTTATCCTTACCTGGTGATATCCCGACCTGAGATCTATCTTCAAAATATCTTCGCATCCTTCAACTGATCGAAGAGGTCATCAATCCTCGACAGAGGATACTTGTTCTTTACAGTCACTTTGTTCAATTGTTTGAAATCGATACACAATATCAACATTCCATATTTCTTCTTCATGAACAGAACCGGGGCTCCCCAAGGTGACACACTTGGGCATATATACCCCTTCTTTATAAGCTCTTCAATCTGCAATTGTAACTCTTTCAACTCTAGCGTACTCATTATGTAAGGAGCTTTCGACACTGGAGCTGCTCCAGGGATCAAATTTATAGAGAAGTCAATATCTGTCTTCGGAGGCAGTCTGGGTACCTCCTAAAATACATATTCAAACTCTTTTAGTACCGCATGGTATTCGATACCTGACACCTTATCCTTAGGTGTTTCCTCCACATGGGCTGCAAATAATTGACAGCCTTTTCTATAGCACTTCTTCAGCTGCATTATTGAGATTTCTCTGAAAGCAACAACTCTAGGAATTCCTTGGACTGTTTTCTGATTCCCTTCCTCATCCAGGAAAGTGAATTCCTTATTACGATAGTTCAAGATGGCATGGTGTTGGTCCAACCAGTCCATCCCAATTAGACAGTCATAAGACCCTAAAGGTGGAATATTCAATTCAACCTTTGTGCTCGGTCCATTCATGTCTACTGGATAGGATTTAACCAACTCAATGACTTTCCTCTTGGTTCCTATGGCCAGCTGAACTAACCAATATTTTTCATGTTTGCTTCTTGACAATTGCAAACTTTCCACCACTCTAGGATCTACATAACTATGGCTAGCCCCTGAATCAATTAAAATAGTAAAGGCATGGTTGTTGCTTATACCTTCTATTTCAATCATGTGCGATTGAAATTTAGCTTGCTTATTGTCCAGGGCCGCATAGATCCTTGGTATTCTACTGCCCATGTCCTCCACTGTGTCATCTTACTGAACATTATGGACAACTCTCAATTTGCCATTTTTGTGGGGACAATTTCTATACTTATGGATTCCCTGACAGCCCCAACACTGAATGTGCATTTGTCTTGGCCTTTGTTCCCCTACTTCAGCCATTCTCAGCTCTCTAAATGTTGTTTGTCCTTGAGGACTGTTTCTAAAAAAGGGAGGTTTATTTCCCTTCTGCCTCTTCTCTTTCTTAAACTTCTTTTGGTCATCCCAAGCCTTCCGAAAGGTAGGATTTTCTCTTTGTTGTTCATATAAGCATTTCTCTCTTCTTATTGTTTCTTCAATGGTCTTGGGGTCATCATACTGGATCTTGTCCCCAATGGAAGATGGCAGTCCACTAAAATACCTTTGAATCTTGACAATATCCTCTTTGATGAACGAAACATACTTCAACAATTCCAAGAACCTACGTTCATACTCATCATTGGTCATGCTTCCTAGCTTGAGTTCAAAGAACTCTTTCATCTTCTTGTCATAATATCTCTTAGTCAAGTATTTCATCTCAAAATACCTCTTGAATTCCTTCCAAGTGATATCTTTCTCTCTAATGTGTTGCACCTGCACAAGATGATCCCACCACATGGATGCATTTCCTTTCAGTTGATACATCACAATTCTTCATTCTGCATGAGAGAAATAATTCTGTAGTTGGAAATATTTTATCATGCCAAGCAACCATGTCTGAACATCTTCCTCCTTTTGATGTTATCCATCAAACGTAGGAGGATTAATCTTGTTCATCTCTCCCTTCAATTCATCCACTCCAGATCTCCTGCGCTTTCTAGTAGGAGATGGGCTTGAATTACTATGTGTCCTTATCTTGGAGTGAACTTGGGAGTGATTATGGTGTCTATCTACACTCCTTGAACTTCTTCCCTCAGAAGTCTGGTGACTCCCAGTTCTTCTCGATTCACTCTCCTTATCCAACTTCTTTTGTTTTTTCTCCAAACTCTTTAACATCTTTATGTTAAATTCACCTTGTTTTTCCTTAACTTTTTTGAGCTTTTTTCTATCTGCTCGACGATTTTGGGCATCCCTTTGCAATCCTTCAATGATCCTCTTCATGTTTCCTTCCATATATATCTCTTTACCATGACCATTAGAGTTCGATCCTTCAACTCCCAAATTAAAAACCATTTCTTTTGTTTCGTTCTCTAAACTGGAAGCATTCTTTGATTTCCCCATTTCTTTGCCCTCAGTGGCAAATCTATATGGTTTTGGCACTCGTTAACCTTCTGCAAACACAACGTGAAAACAACCAGAATTTTTTAGGTCATTATTCCTTAACAATTCCCACAACATTCATAAACAACTTGATTCAAGAAACGTTCAGTTTCCATGAATTTTCCGAGCTCTGCTTGACTTTGTAGTGCACTTAGACCTTAGTCCTTTTCTCTTAGTTTCCAAGCCAATGCAACCAAGGGCATGACCAAGCGCTAGGTCTCAAGGTTCTCTAATAGGAACTTTGGGGTTTTGGGTTTTGGGGTTTTGGGATTTCAGTCTTGGAGGCTCTCACCCTCACTTCCCTCTCCAACTCCCGACTTCCAAACTTCCGACCTTTCTAGCCACCGAGCCCACATCACAGTTGTCACCAACCAGGGTGGTGACAGGTGTTGCTCTTAATAAGGTCCATGTTACTTTAGGCGACGCCATCTGACCCCACTACTTCTACTTTTTCCTACGGGACCCACTGGAATGTGGCACATATCCCATGTGTCCTCGTCCATCCCAGTGACGTCAGCCCGACTCACTACTTTGGCTCATCGAGGTTTCACGATTTCGGGTGTCAGGAGTTTGTGCGTCAACACTTCCCACTTCTCTCGGTTCCCGAAATGCCAAAATTCTTCCTGGACAATTAACGGTCTAGATCTCTCATTGATCAATGGTTGTGATCTAATCATGAATTCGCGTTTCACGAATTATCACGAACTTTCCCTTTGACCTTTTCAAGTCAGAATTCAGTGAAAATTTGATCACTCCCCATGCATCCCTCTCGATGGATGATCTTGATGAAGTCGATACTTCACGTATCATGATATCCACACTCTTGTGCAAATCCAAAAGGTTTTCAATGTTGTGCACATTCCCTGGATCCAACAACTATTGGTCCACATGCTCAGATCTGATGGCCTAGATCTGATCTCTTCTCTGTGCTCTCCTAAGTGTCTGGACGTGGATTGAATGGTCCAGATATTCTCCACACAACTGATCTACGACTGCATTTTTATTCTACAACTATTCCTCCTGAGATTCGTGACACATCCAAGTAACTCCTTGCCACTCAGAGATAATATAAGGTTCAAAATTAGTCCTCCAGACAAAATTTCTTCTCGAAACCTTGGGTCCAAAGACCACTTATCCATCCCATCTAGGCTCAGCGTTGAAACTATGGCTCTCATACCATATTGTAACATCCCCGACCACCAATCCACTTGCCTGGAAATGCTACCATGCGCAAAATTCTCATACTTATAAATATAACATGCATATTAAATCTAATTAACATATTTAATCAAACAATATAGAGTAAGCACATGATTACTACTAATATACATCATCAAGGAAATTAATAATAACTCATATGCACAACATAATACATGATAACATATAAGCATCTCAGTCATGCAAAACATAATATTAAGCACAAACTGGTACTTATCTTTGAAACCGTGGTAATTCCACCAACCACGTGCAGACCTTCCACGAACCTCCCAACCTTAGACCTCATTTCTCATCACACTCAATAGTGGGTCACCTCCGAGCTGGGACTAAGCTCCACCCATGGTAAGGGAATGCTAGACTAGGCTGAGGTTATAGGAAAAAATGCACAGAGCAATTGGAAGGATTCTCCCCAGGTGCCTTCTTACGCCCACTACTCACGGACTCTCATTCCCCACATGCCTGTTTTTCCCGGGAGTATACACCTTCACAAGCTCAGTCCATCGGTGCATCACCTCCCTCTCTGGGACTTGGAAACATGCTAGATTAGGAAGTCTCAGATCTCCGTAGCTTGTACTGGACTCTCTCTGAGAGAAAATCACCTCCCCGTAGCCTCTCTCACCTGAAGAGAGTTGCTCGCAGGCCTGACAACCTGCCTCTTCAACTGGTTTTCAACTCAATTCCCGCAAGGTGAGTATAACAACCACAACTAGTGGTCAATTCCACTCAGGACACACAGAAGGCAACAACCCAAAGGTGGTTTGAGTATAGACTCTACTCTGGAAGAGTAGTTAGGCTCGACTCACGGGACACACTAGTGACATGGCTCAATCAACGCAAAGGATGAACACAGACTTTTGTCGTTCAGACCAAGGTGAATCAGCTTTCCAGAAAAACATCACAGGCTTCCCACCCCGAGCTTCTTGAGGCATACCGAACACAGACGCAGATCTCGCCTCGGTTTAGCCAACTCATGGTGGAATGGAGGACTAAACCCCTCCACGGTTCAATATTTGGGTTAAATTTCATGTGTCAGGGCTGACACATGTCACCCATGAGGCTGCATGCGCTCCATAGCATGAGTTCCCTTTTGCACACGTTCCCCTTCCAGGAACTTAGGATAAAAACATACATTTCACATAACTGTGGGAATAATAATAAATCATTATTCCTAGGGACTTAAGCCCCTAAGCTTAGCCCCTAAGCTCAACACTTAGCCTCTCTTTCCAACCTTTCATCCCCTTTTTCCTTACCCACCTTGTGGAAGCTTAGTCCCCCATCACTCTTTCTTTGTGGTCGGTCTGCACAGAGCTATGTTTATTCTTTATTAATGATCTTCATATTACATTTACAAAAATAGGCTCATGGCCTTAACACTTAGGCTCTCCAGCCTAATAAACACATAAGCCTACCAACTTATCAATACTCGACTCACCAGTCTAAAAAACATGATTTACAATTCATAAACATGATTACAATAAGGCTCGTCCTTGGAGATATTACATGAACCCTTGTGTTCTTATATGGACTCCAAGCATCACCTTTGTGAACCATCATGTCCTTTGGGTGCGTCATTCCCCTCTATACACCAATGCACACAAAAACCTGACATGCCCCTTCGTGCACTGATGCACCCATGAACCTGTGTGCTCTCCTCGTGACGACATGCCACAACCTCTTTGGTGCACCCCATGATTCTCCTCTTTCTTTGGAAATCCTCTTGGTGTGTTCACACACCCAAGGTGCCCACTTTCCCAACTAGTGCGATTCTTGGGTGCCGGAGAAACCCAAAATTGTTTCTCCTTGAGGACTTGGGCGAGGGTTCTTTCGCCCTTCTAACCGAAGATCTTACATCCTTCCCCATGTAAATACATTTTCATTCTTGAAAACATCCAAAAAATATGCAATCTCCAGGTCTCCATCCAAACTCATGCTCCCATCACAACTAAGTTTGTTGGAAACCCCAAGTTTCATGCCAACTAGAAACCTCAAATTTCCAAAACTCATGAAATCATCTGCAACACTATGAAACCATCCACTACCCTCTGCCCAAAGTTATGTGTGACCAATATTTATACTACATTGGGAAGAGGTCTCTTCCCCAACTCCATCCACAATTCCCAAGTTGCCACGGTCCAATTGTGACGATCACACTCTATCATGTGGTTATTGTTTCAACCTCAATCAAAACTTCAAAAATTTCAAAGTGTTGAACTCTTTGAACTTGTTGTTGTGCCCATACTTCAACCAACTTTGTCATGTCCATGGATGATTTTAGGGGCTAAATTTCACTCATGGGCTAATTTTCCATGTTTTTTCCAAAAATGAGATTCGTTATTTTAAAAATGATTCACCCAAATTCTATTGGATAAAATTATTTTACCTCAAAAACCAGCAAAATATTATAAAAACTATATAAAAACCTTATAAATTTGAATATTTTAACCAAAATATCACCAAACATTTATAGTTGGCATATGAAGGATTATTAAGATTCTCCAAGGTTTCTACATTTTAAAACAAAATTTCCATCCTTAAAATCATTCATGGTCATGTCTCCACACATTCCACATCTCAAATCATGCACTAGTTGGGTGATCAATCCAACTGTCATGTCCAAGCCTTGATATGTTCCTCCCCATGTTTGAACTAAGTTGTTTCTTTACCACATCCAAGTGAAGGGAATTCATCATGCATATGAACATCCAACCAACTCTGCCCATGTGAATCAAATGATTATCAAGTCCACAATTCTGGATTGCTTAGCTGAATTCTCCCCATCCCCTTCATTTGCATCTTCAGATGTGAAAATTCCCATCTGCACCAAGAACCATATGTCCAAATTTCCTTTACCTCATTACTTCATCATCCATTCATTCTGTTGCATCTACCTCTTTATGCCTTGGAATGGTTAGGATACACCCTCAACAATGTTGCTCCAAAGAAAGAGAGACACCCATGTTCAAGTAATTTCTTCATGTTATAATCTGTTTGTCCGCACAATCCTCCAAACCAAGGAAAGTTCTCAACTCACCTCTTTCCATCGATTCACCTCTTTGCAACTCATATTATGCAATGAGTATGGAAAATGCACCCACACTCCTCAAACATCCCCRAAAAATGTTCAAAGTACTCTAAGTAGAATGAGTCACCCTCAAAGAACTTCCATGCCTTAGACATGTTTAAGTCAATACTCCTACCAACCTCAAACAAAAACCCACTCCATATCTTTGAGTCATCGCACAATMATCTAGAAGTCACCAAGGTGCACTCTACCTCATCCAATTTCCCATACCAAAGGCGAGCGAACACCACCCAAGTCACTTGTTTTGCGTTCTTCCCATTCTGGTTGACTACCAACAATTTTTGGTTGACTTCTTTGTTGACTCCATCCATCTCCTAGAACAAAAATACCTTGCGCCTCCACAAGCATCTAAACTCTAGCACTTTCATCATGATTGTTAAGCCATCACATGACCCAAAAAATATGGTTAAGGCACTAATGCACCAAGGTACCTCATCCAAGAGTAACAAATCCTCAAGTCACTTCCACAAATTGGTTCCCACATAAACATAACACCTTGGTGCATAGAAATGTTGGATGCACTGATGAACAATAAAATTAAAAAAAAAAAAATTACCATACCAATTTTCTTTGTTACACCTCATTTTGTGCCTCCAATCTCTCCAACAACAAATAGTGCTCACTTTCCTTCCACAATCGCCTTGTTTGCAGTGTTATACAATCAATTCAATAACTCCACTTGTAGATTCCACACATTTCCAAAGTTTGGAAAATACTGCAATTTTTCATTTCTTCTCTATAGTGCAACCATGCATCATTGGGAGAGAAGACATTAGGAATTTTTTATTATTACATTGTTAATTACATTTTCATTGCATTAAAATTTGCAATTGTCTTAAAATTTAGTCATTTTTAGAATATTTTGTATTCCATGTGGTGCATTTAAATGATTCAGCTCACCTCGCCAAATAAAGGTGTGGATATGATAAAGAAATTAATTGGTTGCAATCATGGAATGATACAACTAAAATTCAAAAAATTAACATAGCGGGGTACTTTTCACAATACCTTGTAAAAAATGCTTTATAGAAAAATGCACCAGTTAACAAAACACTCCTTTCACATCTAATCCCTCAACCTTCCTCAAGGAGATAAACAAGGTATTATGAAGTTTCCTAAAAAATATTCTCAACCTATAGGTCCAAGTGTAAAAGGGCCTCAACAAGTAATCCTTTTGAATTGAAATTGAATGTAACTAGTTGAATGAGTAATGTTAAGATGCTTGTCCCTGTAATCGCATTAGTGAAGATTCCTTCCTTGAGAAGATAGATAAAGGAAGCTTTGGGTCTTGAAGAGATTAATCAATCAAACCATGTTGTGGATGATAAAAAAAATATGTCCTTGTTCTTCTTCTATCCATGAATCAAGAAGGAAGAATAAATACACGTCATCAACCCTTTTTCATATCATTATTTGTAAATGAATTGCTCCTGCGTAATTGTATGTTGGACTCTGGAGTGTCAACCAATGTGATGCCACTCACAATAATGAATCAATTGGGATTGAATATCACAAGACCTTACAAAAATATATGTGCAATGGACTCCAGAGAAGTTAAGTATGTGGCCTAATCAAGGATCTCCACGTTAGATTCGTGATTTACCCAGACATCTCATTATTAATGGATGTAGTCGTTATAGATGTTCCAGATGTGTGGAGAAGGATCTTATCTCATAAATGGGTTGTTGATATAGGAGATAGTGTCCAAATGAGCCTATCTTATCCTACCATTCCTAATTGTGAAAACACCTTTGTGACTTTGCACTATTAAAAAAGGAGGAGGTATCATCTATAAGATCCACAAGATCCTAGGAATGAGTTAGTTTTATATGAAGAAGAATTAGGATCTTATACTGTGTGAGAAACTAAAGTAGCTCCCCAAGAAATTGTCAATATTGCTTGGAAGATGAAATTTGATGGAGTTGAGTTTAGAATGGGGGATGTTGTAGGAATTGTATTCACATCCACTTAGGGTGATACTTTGTGTCATGATTTCCACCTAGAATTTGAAGCAACGAATAACATGGAAAAACACAAATCTCTCTTACTTGGATTAAATATGGATAAGGATATGGGAATTAAAATTTTAAAAATTAAGGGTGAAAGGTAATCCTACAAGTGAAGAATTAGTCTGCATGCAAAAAATATAGATTAAAAAGGTATAGACATGCTTTGTGGGATACCATGGAATTGTTTGATTGATTATCCTTAAAAGCAGAGCCTAGGAAGTTTGAAAAAAAATACGATGATTTGGTAGTTCTCGCTTCATCTCTCCAACCTTGATAGGATTTGTTGGGAGGAGGAAAGTTATATATTATCTTTAGAACATCCATTTCCAACAAATTTGAGCATTGAAAAGTCTTTAATGATGATTCCCAGATCATAATATTCATAAAAAAATATTCAACAGTTTGTTGAAAATGAATTGATTGGATAGAAGGAGTAGAATACTAACAAAAATTGAGAGATAATAAATTCCTTCTAGCCTTGTTCCTTTAGAGAAGATGTTCTATAGACACGTAAGGAGAAGAATGAAATAGTTAATCCTGATGCGTACATGGAAATAAATATTGGATCTCATGATGGTCCTAAGGTTGCGATATTGGAAAAATAATTTCAAGCAAAGAAAGGAAAGATATAGCAAATTTGATTAGAGAATACATAGACGTATTCACTTGGTATAAAATATTACAAGGGTGATATATTTCAGCACATTATACCCTTGAAGGAGGATTCCAAACATTTTCGACAAAAGTTGAGATATATAAATCAAAAGTTTGATCCCCTTATTCAAAAAGAGTTGCAAAATTTACTTGAAACTAATATTATTACACCTACAAGTTATTCAACTTGGGTATCCAACCTTGTAGGAAAAATAAAACAAGTGAGATTATAATTTGTGTTTATTTCAGGAACATAAATATATCATTTGAGACAGATAATTATCCATTTCCAAACATGGATCATTTCTTGCAAAGAATCACAGGATCGAAGATGATGTTATTATTGGATGGATTTTTAGGTTACAATCAAGTGTGGGTAAACACAGATTATTGAAATAAGACTACATTTACCACACCTTGAGTCATATTTGAATACTCAGGAATGCCTTTTGGTTTACTCAACGCAAGTTCCACTTTTTAAAGAACCATGGATTATGCATATATAGATCTTATGGGAAATATAATCAAGATATATCAAGATGATCTTATTATTTATTTCAAAGGAAATAAAATCTCACGTTGGACATCTTAAGAAAGTGTTTGAAAGATGTCGCAAGTATGGAATATCATTGAACCCAAATAAGTCCATATTTGGGGTTCTTGAAGGAAAGCATCTTGGACACATAGTTTCAAATAATGGGGTAAAGGTTGACCCAAAAAAGGATTGAAGGTATTAAAACAATTCCTTTACCTCGAAATAAGAAAGAATTTCAATTGTTTTTAGGGAAAATCAACTTTATCTGAAGATTTATCCCAAAATTTGTCGAAATAACCAAATTTTTATTCAAGTTGCTGAAGAAATATGTGCATTTCAAATGGGATGAAGAAGTGAAGTTATCCTTTGAGGTCATTGAGGAATCCATTGTGAAATCCCCTATGCTAGTAACTACAGATTATTCAAAGGATTTATGAAGATTCTCATTTACTTCCAAAGACACCATCGGAGGTGTTTTTCTCCAGAAAAACAATTAGGGTGAAGTGCAGCCCATAGATTTCATGACTAAGACTCTTAGAGACACACTAAAGTATTCCATCATGGAGAAACACACATATGCTCTAGTCAAGTCATTAAATCATTTCAATACATATGTGTAATGTTCAAGGATAGTTTCATATGTTCCCCACTCAGCGGTGAAAGATATATTGGCTTAGAAAGATTGCTTAGGAGTTGAGGAAAATGGGTGGCCAAGATTCAAGAGTACGATTTGGAAATTAGAACTACCAATATAATTAAGGACAAAGGGTTAGAATAGAATATGGTTGAAGGAAATTAAGTATCTCTTGGAATGAAGGAAGAACCTTTCCCTATGATCTTTGTGGTGATAGAAGAATTGGAAAAACATGATTGGTATGCTAATGTCATTTTATATCTTAAGAACCTAACAATTATAGAGCACTTGGAAGATAACAAAAGAAGACTGATAATATTAATGGCCTCTATATTATGTTTCATCAACTATATCCTAGGATGGAGAAATCCTGAAGGATTAATTCTCAGATGTGTAGACCTTGAACATTCCAAGAAGTTAATGGATGAATTTTATAAGGGGATATGCGGTGGATATAATGCAATGCGAACCACTACCCACAATATTTTGAGAGGTGGTTACTACTTGTCGAGTGTATTTTTATATGTACACCAATTCCTAAGATCATGTCAACCTTTCCAACTCTTCACAGGGAAACAAAATATGGTAGCCCATTCTTTACAACCGATCATAGTAGAAGCATTGTTCCATCAATGGAGCCTTCACTTTATTGGATAATTCAAACATAATTACAACAATGGGAATAAATAGATCCTCTCAACCGTGAATTAATTTATGAAGTGGGTTGAGGCCATACTAACTAAGAGGGCCACTGAAAAGGTAGTCATGGATTTTCTAAAAGAGAATATCATCACTAGTTTTGAAGTGATAAAAAACATCATTGCTAATAATGCCAAATATTTTTGTTCTTCATAGTTATCAACCTTTTATTTCAACTATTCCATTGTCCCATCCCACTCCCCAACTATTACCCTCAAGGAAATGGTATTGAAAAATCAATTAATAAGAATTTGATGATAATCACTAAGAAGATGGTGGGGGATAACAAGAAAAATTGGGATAGTAAGATCAAGTATGATCTATAAGTGGATAGAATAACCAACAAATATCCCAATGGAAAAATCCCATTTGAGCTAGTATACAAGATGGAACTAACTTTGCCAGTTCATTTCAAGATCTCAGTCTATAAGATAATACAACAATTCTCATATGATCAAGATGTAGCTGCAAATCGAATCAACCATATTATTTGACAAGAATAGAAGATGCGCCTTTTATCATATTACAAAGAATGAAGAGAATGTAAACAAATTTTTTGACAAGAAGGCTCACCTTAAGAGTTTTCAGAAGGGTGATCTTGTTCTCATGTGGAACAAGAGGATTGAAAAGGAAACTAAACATGGTAAGTTCGAAAGACTTTGGTTGGGTCCTTATAAAATTGAATATGTTACATGTAATAATTATATCTTAGTCATTTGGATGGTGAAATACTGCATTTTCCTATGAATGGAAAAGTTCTAAAAATGTTCTATGAATATGACATATGATGCCATGGGGCATCCTTGCAAAATACTAAGTTTCTTAGCCTTGATTTTCTTGTGTATTTCATTTACTTTATTGATTTTTTCATTTTGTTTTGTTTTAGAATAAAGTAAGATGATGCTCACAAGTTATATATTTTCTTTTAGATAAAGCACCACTAACTTGTACTCCTTGGTTCCATTTTAGTTATGCATGGATTCATTTATATTGTAGGGAAGGTGAAAGACACTTGTTTCTTCACCCCTCCTCTATATTTGACATCCATATGGGGAGAATATTTTAGGTTAATAGGTATTTTGTAGATTCTGTAGTTCTCATGCACCCTTGAGATGAGAACATGTTCCCAAGTTGGAGCTAGTTGTTACACCTTAGATTCACTTCAATGCACCTCATATTTTTTCGCTAGATGTGACCTATCATATGAGCAAATTTTGTGACTATATTAATGATATATAAGCTAAGAGTACCATGATCAACTATGCCACCATGATGCTTTGTTCTATTGTATCATTGATCAACCAAAAATGTGAACTTGTTGTACTCATATATTGTATTAGACCATGCTTATATGATCTATGTAAAGGTGTTTGTACCTAGGTGATATCTCTAGACCCTTTATGGTTGGTAATGGAACATCCTCTTACTCCATATTTCAATATAGTCCTTTCTCTTATGGCTTAGTTGAATATCCCTTGGAGATCATTAAATGTATTCCAATTTGGTCATTTATGGCATGGGTAGGTATGTGAGGGTCTTGGGATGGATCTACCAGGACGCATGACCTAGAGAACCCCTAATCGTTTTCACATAACTCTATGTAAAATATTTTCTCATGTTGTAAAGGTTGTCATACCTATGGGAGAACACTTATATTATGCCTAAGAATGAATTCCCTTTATTGTATTTGTCACACTTTGGCCATGGAATCTTGGAGATGAATCTACAATTGATCATACAAAGACATGGTTCCCAAGGAATTTTCATAGATCTCGAGTTAGTACATGAATCCCTAGGCATTGGTCACATCATCCGAGTCATTTTGGGAATATTTCTATATGCATGGATCACCTMTTGACATGAGACATTTTATATCCTTGAGTTATATCTTCATTCATACATCTAGGGGCATATTTCACTTAATTTGAGAGCATACCCCCTTGGAGGACTATTCTACAAGCCATTTTGACACRTGTGGACATGTTTTGACTTGGAGAGAGTCATTCCATGATTTTTGGATGTTACTTGCATGATATGAGGATCTTATTTCACCTTGGAGACTTTACATGTGGATTTTGGAGCTCATTTGGAGGTGCCATCCTCTCTTTTGGACCTCATTTACCACACATGTGTGGTCATCCCATGCTCTGAGGCTAGATATTGGAATCTTGCTGGAAATTTCTTCATTGGAGGATCATCTTACCATGTTTTGAGGGTCTCTCCTGTCATTTGGGAGATATTTTGAGGCTTTTTTCACCCTAGTTGACCTCCTTTTGTTGGACGACCTCCTCTCTTGGAAGATTTATTGTACATGTGGCACATATTTATTGTATTATGGTCTGGTCTCTTTTAGTTAATTAGAAGACAAGTCATTTTTGTAGTTCTCATAGGCTAATATAAGGACATAAAAAATAATATATAATGAGAAGGATAATGAAGTCTACTCATCCCATTCCGATTCGTTTTTTTTGTTGGCTAATTCCTTGAGAAAACAATTTTGTTTAAGATCTATCTATTGAGGTTTTGGTGTCAATTCTCGGATCTCCTCTCTTCGTTGATTTTTGGTGCATCAAATATTTGTTGTGTTTGATCAATACTACTACAAGCTTTCAAGATTGATCCATTTGAAGGGTAAAAATACCACTTTGAGGGAAGACGTTTTAGGGAAAATCCCTTCCTTCATCCTTTGTTAGTTTGAAAAGTGCTCAATTCCTTTCTTTGTTTTTCCTTTGAATCCCTAGCAAGTGTTTTTAGTATTTTTATCAAGCTATGTTTGATCTTGTTGGTGAAGGTGTTTCCTTTGGGAACCCATTCTTTTAGGGCCTTGGTCTACATGTCTTATATTGATTAGATAGGACAATAATTTACCCTGAAGGTTCTAGTCTTTTATCCCTAATCCATTAAGATAAGATAGACCAATTCTAAGAGGGGCATACTTCTTAACCCCATAAGACCTATTTGGAATAAGGAACTTGTATTCTCCCAACAACCAACCATAAAACCCCATAAATTGTTTTTTTTTAGAAATAAATATAATGGAAAAATCAAGGAAAAAACATAATTTGGATTTCTTTCCCACTTTAGCAAAAATTTCATGGTTCATTTTATTTCCTAGACTAGATTATCAAGGGTTTGTGTTTCATTTCTTATTTCTAAACCCTAAAGAGACAAATCATCCTTATAATATTGTGCTTCAAGGATTTATTTATCTTATTTAAGGTTGATTTCAAGGCTTTCTCAAATCTCAAAATTATGTAACAAAAATAAAATCAGATTTGAGGAAACCCTAGAGCTAGGTTTATGCTTAAAAGTTCATTTACATATAGATATCACTTCTATTTCATTAACTAGAATATTGATACATGTTTATCTTATATTTCTAGTGGTGAATTTAATCTCCAAGTTGCTTCTAATTGTTTATTATTCATTTGGATATTATTTGGGTGAATTCTAGTGCTAACATTGGAAAATCTAAGGGTGAATTCCCTCTTTTATTTCAATTTATTGTTTATTATGTTGATATATCTATTTTTAGCTTGATTATGACATATTTGGGTTGTTTGTTTATTGCATATCTCAATCCTTATCTAAAATGTCCAAGTATTGCATATACGTGGAAAATATTTATCTTGGATGGCTTATTCTTCACTCTAAATATAATTTTTTTTGTTATTTATCTTTAAAACAGATTTAGAAGTTTGGGAGAGCCTTAAGCTAGTCCCTATTTCATCTTATTATTGATTATCACCTAAAGCTCACATTGCACCATCAATTTATGCTAGCCTATTTCATTCTTAGTGCTCTAAAGTAGCTTAAACTAGTTTATTTCAAGTAGCCTCTTCTAAGTTTCATTTATTGAAATGATAATCATCTTAATTCAAATATGAAGTTGCCTTTACTATTCATCTTTAAATCTGATTTGGCACACACATCCACTAGATCCTAACTCTTTCTCTTAAGTGGATAGTTTGTGGTTTTATGCTATAGATCTTGCATTATTATCTTGAGGCATTTAATCACTTATTTGTAATCTTTGTACTTTACATTGTCATACATATTTTGGATTCAATGAAGTAAATCATAAGATTACATAATATTAATTCACTAAAGAGATTTACTAATAGATCTATCATTGGTAGATAGGGATATCCCCCTTGGCCTAAAGTGAAGGGGATATTGTATTAAGGTGACAATGGTGCAATTCCCATCTTGTTTCTCCAAGGTAGCACATGTGGTTAGACTTTCCACTAGGGTGCTAGTTTAGGTGGTAGCATGCCATATAACAACACAATCTGATAAAAATAATTTTTAAAGATATATTTCAAGATTTCCACCAAAAATACAAAAATGCTAATAATATACAAACAAGATTTATTTAGATTCAACAATCAAGATATATAGAATGATGTTCTTGTTTAATGTTTGGACCATATAACTAATAAATACACATTGATTGTCCAATTTGACATAGATTATTCATTAGGAGGATTGTCCAATTTGACATAGATTATTCATTAGGAGTCGGATGAGAAGAAACTTTCATGTCCAATTCTATATTAGAGATTGTTGGATCATGTTGTCATTGATGCCAATGGTCTCGATTGATTGATGTCAAGTGATTGATTGATGTCAAAGGATTGATCGATTGATGATTGATGTAATATAGCGTATTTCCTCGAAGGAGAATGCATAGATGAAGATGGACACGAGTTGTCATCGATACACGTATGAAGATGGATTGATGTGGTTTCATTTGTATATTGGATTGATACATGATGCATTGTTGGAAAATGCATGTGATGACTCCTATTATTGTCTTATCATGATTGATAAGGAGCACAAACGGATGAACTCCAAAGTGGTCCCTTATGGTGAAACCCCTCACTGGAAGATGCTTTTAATGGATTGAGTTATCCTAGAAGAATGGTTGAGGACCCATTCTGTATAAGGAATAACAAGATGAAGATCAAGGAAATTGTTATGAAATCCATCCTAGATGGATAATGCTTGTCATGCCATTTCCGGTGGTATGTGGAATGTCACAACTCCTCATGGTTTGAGGAGTTATGGTCTTACTAAGATGAAGGACGCCCACATGAAGGCTTGAAGCCCCCAAGGTCAAAGAAGTCATGACCTAAAGAAGAAATGATAAAATAAGGTGACAAAATCAAGAAGGAATATTTATGGAAAGTGGTTAACCCTAAAATAAGGAAAATAGGTTAAGTGACCTAGAAATGGGTTAATATTATTTATCTAAGGTGGATTATTTAAATAATCAAGAGAAGGACAAAATCAAGAAATGATAAAGTAAGGTGACAAAATCAAGAAGGAATATTTATGGAAAGTGGTTAACCCTAAAATAAGGAAAAATAGGTTAAGGACCTAGAAATGGCTAATATTATTTAAACGATAAATTAAAGTGACAAATTCAAGGTGGATTTCATTTAAATAATCAAGAGAAGTAACAAACAAAATAAATGATAAAGTAAGGTGACAAAATCCAAGAAGGAATATTTAAATGTTAAAGCATTGGAGAACTTTCTATTTATGGAAAGTGGTTAACCCTAAAATAAGGAAGCTAGGTTAAGGACCTAGAAATGGGTTAAGGACCTAAAATTAAGTTAAGGACCTAGAGGAAGAATGCATAAATAAGATAGCAATGGTCTCGTAGATCATCATTTTTGTGGATCATTGGAGAGTTTCTTGTGAGAATATTTTTTTTGGAGTATTGGTGGAGAGATTTTTGTGAGAGATTATTGAGCATTTTGGTGTGGAACACTTGAGGATATTGAACATATATAAGGACTAAGGTAACCAAGGATATATAATCCCAAATTCTGAGGAAAGTGAAGAAAAGAAGGTCAAATGCAAGGAAGGATAAATTCCTTTGATGGTGCTTCTAAGGTACTACAAACATCTCACCATTTTCGCTAAATTTTTTTCATAATGATTCAGGATCTTGAAATTGCTAAGAAAGTGATAAAACATATCCAAAGATACTTGGCTAAACAATTCAGATTCTGGGTCTTTGTATTTTGGGAGTTAACTGCGGGAAAGTGGTCAGGCTGTCCGTCTATCAAATCAGTGTGTTTCGTAAAAACGTCACAAATTCATAACAGATCCCAAATTCTAGTGAGACCAAATTGTGTTGGCTAGGTATTATATTATAGCATTCTCTATAATAGTTCTCGATATATTCATCAAATATCAAAGGGACGCCTACAAGGTCATTTCTAGAATAGTTTCTGCGACCGTAAAGGTATGCCATTTTGCTATAACTCCTTTCTGAGGTTCCAAGTAGTGACAATTGAGTGAATTGCATAAAACACACTGAATAACATTGTGTATCAGTTTTAGATCTTTATCAGTACTGTGCAAAGTTATGATTATTTCAAGTTAGGGTTGTTGACTAATCCAAAACTAGTCATGGTTGAGACAAGGCTGATGAGTTGGTACATGAGGTGTATAGCTGATGCATGTTGGTACATATTGATGATTAGTTGACACATGATTGGTATATACTTGGCACATGGTTGATGCACTTGTTTATGGTGATATTGATTACGTGCTGTTTGACACATGTTGGTGCATGGCTGATTGTTTATGGTATAGATTGATATTTGTCGAGGATTGTTGCCTCATCTCGCTTGAGGTTGAGAATGCAAGATGAGTCTTGCATATAGATCTGGTCTCTCTTGTAGAGTTGTACCTCTATCTCAGCTTGTTGCCTATAAACCCCTGATTGTAGTCCTAATAAAAAATAAAAATTGTACATACATCTTGTGTTCTTTGTGTTCATTGTGGTGATGAATTGTTGATAACATATTGCTGATATATGTTGGCTGATATGTCCTCACATATAAATGGTTATAAATGAAAAAAAATGGGTAATGAATAAATGTTGAATGCTAATTGACAGCTTTGTGCAAGAGGGCTCGGGGAAAAGAGCCCCACACTCATTCACCCCCTAAGTGTGGTGGTAGGTGTGTCCAACAATTGGTATTAGAGTGGCCTTCACTACAAGCCCAATTGTGTTTTGAAGTAGATCCATAGGACACACAAATGGATGATGTTCCAATCTTTGATGAGAAAACCATTCTACTTGGAGAATAGAGATGAGAGTGCATTTGAAGACAATGGAGCAACTATTTGGAAGGCAACCATCGGTGGACATGTTCCGCTGAAGAACAAGTCAAAGTTTTCAGCTCAAAGGGAAGGAAAGAAGAATGATGCATTGTCTCTCAAGACAATTCTAGTGGACTCTCAAGCCCTATCAAAGAGGCTGGGACAATGCACTTCCACCAAGGATCTATGACTAAAGTTAGAAGAGACATATCAAGCAAGGAAGAGAAAGAAGAAATTGAAGACCACTCCATCAAGATCATCAAAGGTAAAGAATCATCAAAAACTCTTGAATGCATTATTTCTAAATGTGATTTGGAAAACATTTCAAGTGAAGATAAAGAATCAAGTGATAATAGCACAATGGAAGATCATGAGGATATTTCAAATGAAAGTAAAGAACACTCTAAAGTTCTTGAATGCAATGATGATGATGATGAATTTTTCTCTACAAGTAAAGAAAAATATGTAGATATAGTTTGTGTAAAGTTTGATGGTATTTATCCCATGAAAAGAATAGAAGGAAATCTATTAAAACTTCAAAAGGAAATTGAAGAGGGTTTATACATGTATAGGAGTGATCATTTTTATACACACTATAACTATCTTTCGGATAACACTAAGAAGTTTCTTAGGAGGATTCAAAGGCACATCTTGAAGTTAAAGGGAAAGCTCAAAGAACAAGAAGAGAGTTCTAAATTAGAAGAAAAGGAAGAAGAGATCACAAGACTAAAGAATGGAAAAGAATACATGAATATAGATGATGATATTAGTAAAAGTTTTGAAACTATTGTCCATCTCAAGACACAAATTTAAGAAGCCAAAAGAATAGAGGAACTATTGAAGATTCAAATAAATAAAAAGGAAGAGTCATGTTGTAAGTTAGAAGCTGAATTTGTTGACCTTAGAAAGAAGGTGGAAAAGTTAAACAAATTCTTGAATAACTCATGAATCTTGGATGAGATCGTGGTAAGTCAAAGATCATCATGTGATAAATCAGGTCTTGGATACAAAGGAGAAGATACACATGCCGAAGAAAGCACCTCAAATAAGCATGAGGTAAATCTATCAAAGAAGGAAGACAATGTTGCAAAGCAACCATCTACACAAGGAAAAGAAAATTTCAAAAGAATAAAGCAAGGAAGACATCAAGAAGCTATTCTTAGGACACCAAAGCAAAGGTATGAAAGTATTTTTCATGGGCATTGTTATTCTTGTAATGGATATGGTCACAAAGATTTTGAATGTAGATCTTATGAAAGAAGATATAATGGAAGATTCTATAACACCACAAGGTGTTCGAGATGTGATCAAATAGGACATATTTCTATTCACTGTAACTCTATGAGATGCTACAACTGTAGTGGATTTGGCCACAAATCCCAGGAGTGTTGTAACACAAGAAGAAAGTCCATGATGAGGACTTCACATAGCATGGCTAGAAGAAGAAATGAAATAAGAAAGGGAGACATCTTTGAAAATATGGATACTCAGAGCTCAAGTTCTAAAGAGAAGGGTCATCTACAGAAGTGGGTGAAGAAGACAGAGTAGCCAGATCAGAATGAAAGATTGAAGGGAAGTTCAAAAGTGCCATTTACTAAGGCACACGCAGGTAACAGTGGTGATAGTCACGTGTCCACGCATTCTGACGTTGAATAGGTCGTGCACACATGCACTCAGTTGTGCAGCATGTCACATGTTTGTTGTAAATCCTTGGGAAAAAGGAAATGCACATGGCTTGGTGTTTTGATGTGATGGTATAACTCTGTTCCAGGGTCTAACATTGTTTGTTGCAGGTTCTGACACTATTTGTTGTAGGTTTAAGTGTTCATCTATTGGATTATGTAAAAGAAAATCTCGATTGCATGACAGTAACCAATGAGTATGGTTTGATGTTGATCTGTTGGAGTACATGGCTGGTACTTTTTGAAGTTTCATTGATATATCTTATGATGTATTATTGGAAGCATATGGTATTGTTGGATATCATGGTGCATGCATTTTTCATGTGGATG
>SNQJ01S0025440.1:8574-20965 GCA_010110895.2 Picea sitchensis
TTTCAAAACATTCCTTAATTATAAATGCAGGGTAGGGTAGTTCTACTATCTCTTTTGTCTTCTGGAACTTACACTTATCATTTCTTGACACAGGTGCAAGGTTATGTAAACTAAAGATTAACTCTGAAATTACAACGAATGATACCACAATCATGTTTTGTACCCATTACAAGAAAAATGGCTATCCTATAGCCTATCCATGAACCTACCTTAGTGTTCATCCACTGTTGTATAAGTACACTTATTCATTATGCACTATCTTATGAATTTTTCAAAAGTTGCCAACATTCCTATTCTCAAAAATAAGGGAGAAAATAGTTTAGTACCTAAACTATTATACCCACCTTAGTAACTCCATCATACTCGTGCTAGTATACCACAAGACATACTATAGAGATTACACACACACACACACACACACACACATATATATAACGAATTACACACACACACACACACATATATATAACGAATTACACACACACACACACACACATATATATAACGATCCCTAGGATAAGTGTATCGTTTAATATATAGATTGCATGTGGACTGTCTCCATTATTACATAGTTATTGCTAACATAGCACTGGTACGTACATGCGTTAATACTCAGAATTGTTGTTACTACATGGTTGGTAAAAGCGGTTTCATTTCTTGTCGTTAGATGTTTCCCATGATGACAGTCCTTGGCACAAGTGTTAACGAATCGGAACCATAAGAACAAAACCTTAACCAGACAGGAAGGAAGTGACTATAGCTGTAACCCTAACTAACTGGCATCCAACCCACCATAAATTGATAAGAGGTCTGCAGAAGGTATGACAGTCGTGACTTAAATAAAACCCTGCTTAAGAAATTTATGGTGTTCTGTAAACGTACCGCCCTAAGCTATCGCTCAACCACCATGGCCAACGTATCCCTTCCACCTCACTATGTTCAAATGGCAAGGTACATTTTTGTAACTACCACTATTACTCTGCTCAGCAAAGGGATTCTAGGGCTATTTCTTTGTTCTTCTCCTTTGGTTCTGTGGCTTTTGCGAAAACACTCCAGCACTAACCTTGTAATGTTATACTCAGTCAGCATGGCCAGAATCTTGGAGTTGGGCTCGGCCTGGGCATAAATAAGAAGTTAGGAGGCATCTATGAGTGGGATGCTACCCTGTGCAAGGTAAGAAAACTCTCGATTATATTATTTTGAACTCTCTGTGACTCTAGCATATTGTAGTATGCACCAATCACCACCTATTCCTCTTAGCTCTACTGGTTCTGACTTTCTCGGGTCTGAATTAGAGTCTTATCATTTTGTTGAGTACCTTTCAATGCTTAGGGTTTGTTGTCACTCCACTTTACTTCTATTTATCTTCGGTTTCTCGTACTGTGTGATTTAATCTCTGTGCAAACTTGATAGGGTTAAATTCTTAGCTTCAATCCTTTAGGGGTTTAAAGATTTGATATATTTCCTTGTCCATTTCGTTACCTGTCTATATGAAATTGTGGATTTCTTAAATCTGTATCTTAGATAGTGAATCTGAATTTTCTCCCGTGTGATAGTAGGCGAGATACCCTCCATACCCTGTCTAGATCTTTCTATTTTGCAAGACTATCCCCTGCGGTAAGGGAGTGTTTTCATTCTGTCTATAATGCGTATTTTACTAGTGATGTGGGTATTTATGATTTTGATCCTTTTGAGTTTTTATATAGAAAAATCGTAGGTGACACAGTTCTGTATCTCTCTCTGAATTTCCGAACTATCAACTCTTAATTCTGAGAATATACATCTCGGAACTTACTATGATTGAATTTGTTTCATAGTTGCATGGTGTATCATTAATATTACTTTTTTATTAAGTGATGAGCCTTCTGGGTTCGTAAAGAGGAAAACTAGAAAGAGTCCTCGAGCTAACGGATCTTGGAAGAAGTTACGCGTCTGAGACTTACTGTGAAATAATTACAGCCTCGGATCATACAATGTAAAGTCGTAAACCCTTTTTTTTGGGTGCTATAAGATTTTATCGCTACTGTGTAGAATTTTAGTAACTGGTTCGTTACTCTGATTCTAATTACATTGCTCATACTTGTACAGGAAAAATGTTACAGTCATAAAACTTCCCCTGTGTGCAAATGTCCCAGAATTTAAACTTAAAAATATTTACTCTAAACTCTTTGTTCTGGAATTCTGTGTTTGAACTTGTCTATTTGTACTTCTTCAGTGTAAATAAAAAGTAATCGAAGTATCCAAATGGGTAATAAATGCCTCTTTGGGACATGCACTATACTGAGTGAATTTTATCGTTCTGGTTATGAAATGTATTTCATGTTTGGCAATGTTTCTTTGTTTATTTACATTCTGGCGGATACAGTTAATTTTTCCGGCTACACACTAATGATGGGATCCATGTTTCCTTGCGAGGGTACCCATCAGTTATTTCTGGTTCCACTTCTCCCCTTCGGACTATGGACAGTTCGCTTCAGCAACGCCGATGGGAAAAATGCCCCCATGTCAACCGCAAGCTAAGTATTATCCACACGTTGAATCTTCAATATTTAATTTCGTTGATTTTTTTCTTAACATTGTTTTACTAATTTTTTATTTATCTTCAATACTTAAATTCATTGATTCTTCGTCACCCTGATTACTAATTCTCGGTTTACCCCCTTGTAGGTCTTAATCATTCCAAGAAAAAGGGTCCACGAGATCGCCTTACTCGAAAGGTATTCGAGCTCCAAAATCTCAGTGTTTGATTTAACTTCTCGGGTTATGTTTATTTAGTGATACAGGGTTCCACCCTAGGGTACTCTAATGTGATCACTTTTGAACCAAGGTTCCATAGATAAACTGGTTACTTGTATATTAAATTCTTCAATGGAATAAATAGATTGAAAGGGAAAACCTATATTGAATATGATTCCACAATTTCACAGCTATGATATCATATGTTATGTAAAATGTTAAAACCCTGCTAAGTGTTGAACAACCTCTGTAACATGTAATTTACATCATTAAAACTTTGTTTATGGGTTTACTGTAATGTAAAAAGGACTATAATTTTCTATGCCTTTGGTATAATCTGTTCAATGAAAGTTTACTTGAAATCTCATGTGATTCAAGGATTGATAAAATATTTATGTGTATGAGTATATTAGATGTTTATGCAGCTCTGTGTATTTATACATGCAGTGAATATATATATATATTGTATTCATTTCCATAATTTTGTTTGGCATTTGCAACAATCCAATATTCTTTAGGTTGAATACCTATATGTATATATCTACATACATGGTACAGGTTATGATTAACACATGAATACTTATGTTCTATGTAGATTGATTGCATTCATATATATCTTATGTTCTATGTAGATTGATTGCATTCATATATATCTTATGTTCTATGTAGATTGACTGCATTCATATATATCTTATGTTCTATGTAGATTGACTGCATTCCTATATATATATATATATATATATATACCTGTAAAAACATACACAAGCACTTCCTGTAGGTCTACACTTAACGTTATCCGACCTGTAGCAATATTTAATAAATCTTTATGCCTGCTTATACCTAAATCCACAATCATATTTATACCAATATGTTCCTAACATCAAACAACAGGTTGAACTTACATTTGCTTTACTATTTCTGTTCAGAGAGTATATTCACATGAATAATTATCATAGATTCATCTCATTCCTATCAGCTTAATACACAATAAAATATTCATCAAGAGAAAAAGTAGAAGAACATATCTGAAATTGATGTTGAAACACAAATGGGACAGCCAAGTTCCACCCAACTGTAGAATCAGAACAACCAAACTACTTGTTTCATTCACCCCCCTAGCCTGACCATGAGTCGATAAGGGAGAATTCCAATTCTCCTCTTTCGCTATAGTTCTCTTTCAGATCAAAAATCCCCTTGCCTCACACTCAGAATAGTGCTCATAATAGAAAGTGATATCCTTTCTCCAACATACTAAGCAACGTCCTGCCTCCTTCCATATGTTGTATATCAAAAGCATCTTGTGCCTAGGTATTTTTCTATCTTTGGGAATTTTCGCAACTTTACAAATCCATGATTTTCAGGGGCTGCTAGTGGCCAAATTCCTCATTTTCCACTTATAAAATTCAGCCTTGAGGTAGTTCAAGTCTATTCCCCACTCATGGAGTCATGGTCAGTTGATTCCAACCTGGCTGTTCCATTTGTCCTTCAACAATTAATATAAAAAGATTTGTCTTTTACATGTGTCATAGTCAAAGAGTTGATTGGGCAAATCAAATCTTTGCCCAACAGTCACAATAATTAATTACAATTAACCAAATTCCAAACTCTGAATTTCCATAAATGGAAATAATTTTCCAAATACGAATTTGCCAAAAATGGAAATAATTCCTAAGTGCATACAACTTTAATAATTAATTATTTTTGGGGATATTACATCCTCTCCCCCTTCAGTACAAAACTATCCTTAGTGTTCGTTCCTTTCTCAGAATAGGGTTGGATACGATTTCTGCAAATCTTCCTCCAATTCCCAAGTGGCCTCCTCAGGACTAAAGTGCTTCCATTGCACTTTTACCTCGGCGATGACTCTGTTCCGTAGTAATGTTTCTTTCCTGTCCAGAATGCGCAGAGGTTCCGCTTGGAACTTGCCTTCTGGTTCCACCTCCACCATGTTCCAATCAATAATGTGAGTAGGATCATGAACATACTTTTTTAACGAAGAAGCATGAAATACATTATGAACTTTTAAATTTGCAGAAAGTGCAAGTTGATATGCCACGTGTCCAATTTGAGCTAAGATATTGAAGGGGCCACAAAACCTGGGCGCCAATTTTGAATAGTTTCCTAGCTTTATTGAACTTCTTCTTGCTTTGTCTTTTAAGTACACATGGTCTCCAACTTGAAATTCCTTATGTCTTTTTTTTAGACATGTGTAGCTTTTCTGTCTGTCTTATGCCTCTTTTAAATTTTGTTGTACTTTTCTTACCGTTTTCTCCATTTCCTGGAGCATTTCTGGTCCCATCATGAGTATGTCAACTGGATTATCCCAGCTAATTAGATTTGTACACTTTTTGTCGTATAGTACTTCGAAGGGGCCAATCTTAGTCGATGTTTGATAACCATTATTGTACACAAATTCCACTAAGTACAGGTATTCGTCCCACTTAGTTGGTTTCATCCTTATGTACATTCGTAACATATCTTCCACATTCTGGTTTGTTCGTTTAGTTTTCTCATCCGTTTGTGGATGGTAGCTTGTGCTAAAATTCAAGTGAGTATTCAACCCTGCAAAAAATTCTTTCCAAAACGTTGATGTAAATTTGACATCTCTATCCAAAATCACCATTTTAGGAATACCATGAAGTCTAAAAATTTCCTTCATAAATATTTCAGTGATGTTAATAGTTTTATAAGTAGATTTCATAGAAATAAAATGTGCAAACTGGCTAAGTTTATCAATTACTACCATAATTGAATCATTTTGTTTTGGGGTTATAGGCAAACCTGTGATAAAATCCAGTGAGATAGTCTCCCACTTCCATTCTGATATAGGTAGAGGCTGTAACAGGTCGGTTGGGTGTTGGTGTTCAGCCTTCACCTGTAGACAATCTAGGCACTTAGATAAGTATTTTTTTGTCTCACCTTTCATGGTAGGCCAATAAAACAACTTCCGCAATGTTGTTTCCATTTTCTGGTATCCTGGATGACCAAAATATGGCTTCTTGTGTACTTCATCCAAAATAGTTAGCTTTAATTCAGCATAATCCGGTATGTACAACCTGTTTTTGAATCTTATTAGTCCATTTCTGTCCAAACTCAGATCTATTCTGTCTAAATTTTCTACATTATTTTGTAAATCTGCCACTGTTTTAATGTATTTTTCGTCATTATTACTTGCAGATTTTACCCTTTGTTCAAGGTTGCTTTATGCCCTGCTAATATTTATCTCAAACATCCCATGAATTCTTCTACTTAATGCATCTGCCACTTTGTTTTCCTTACCCTTGATGTGTCTTACTTCGAAATCGAATTCGCTCAAGAAGGCCAACCATTTTGCTTGTCTTGCGTTAAGATCTGGTTGACTGAATAAGAATTTCACATCACTGTTATCAGTTAGCAACAGAAATTTTCTGCCCATTATATAGTGTCGCCACATTTTTAACGCATGAATTACCACTATTAATTCCAAGTCATGTGTGACATGGTTTCGTTCATGCTCTTTTAGTTTTCGTGACTCGTAACAAATAACGTGCCCTTATTGAGTTAGGACACCTCCCAAACCTTCTTTGCTCGCATCCATGCAAATTGTAAAGTCTTTATCAGGGTTTTCTACCCTTAAAATAGGTGCGGTTGTTAGTAGTTCTTTTAACTTATTAAAACTGTCATGACATTTCTGTGACCAAATAAACTTGGTCCCCTTTTTCTATAGGGATATGATTGGGTATGCAATCTTTGAGAATCCCTCGATAAATCTGTGGTAGTAACCGGTAATTCCCATGAATGACCGGATGTCCGCCACATCCTTAGGGATATTCCATTCTATGATGGCTCTTATCTTCTCTGGGTCGACTGCAATACCTTCTTTAAGGTACTGTATTCTCTTTTGGTGGAAGTCACATTTGTCAAATTTTGCATACAACTTATGTTTTCTTAATGTCTGCAATATTATCCTTAGATGTTCTTCATGTTCTTCTTCCATTTTCAAATACACTAGAATGTCGTCAATAAATACCAAAACAAATTATCCAGATACTGAATAAATATGTTATTCATTAAACACATAAATGTTGTTGGTGCGTTAGTGAGACCAAATGGAATAACAATAAATTTATAATGTCCATATCTCGTTCTAAATGTTGTTTTTCTTATGTCTTCATCCTTTATTATGACCTGGTGATAACCAGATCTTAAGTCTAACTTAGAAAAAAGCTTTGCCCCTCCCACTTGGTCAAACAGATCATTGATTCTAGGTAGGGGATATTTGTTCTTAACAGTCATTTTGTTTAACTGTCGATAATCAATGCATAATCTTAAAGTTTCATCTTTCTTTTTAACAAAAAGGACTAGTTCCCACCAAGGTGAGACACTTGGTCTAATGTATTCCTTATCCAACAGTTCTTGTAGTTTAATTTTCAACTCTGTCAATTCGAGCAAACTCATCCTATAGGGTGTTTTAGATATCTGAGTTGATCTAGGCAACAGATCGATAGAGAAATCTATCTCTCTTCTTGGGGGTAGTTTAGGTATTTCGTCTACAAATAAATCTCTAAATTCATGTAAGACGGTAAAATCTTCTAGGCTAGGTTTATTTTATTTTTCCAATATATTTGTCACTTGAATAGCTTAAATCTGACAACCTTTATTCATGCACTTCTTAAACTGCATTATTGAAATCTACCTAACTGAGACTGGTTTTCTAATGCCTTGTGTTGTCCTAACTGTGTTGTTTTCGTCTCTGTAAGTAAGTGATTTTTCATAACAATCCAAAATTACTTTATGCTTCTCTAACCAACCCATTTCAATAAATATATCGTACGACCCTAACTACAGAATATTAAAATTTAACTTTGTATTTTGACCATCTAAACTGAGTTCACAATCAGAAATGAAATCTATTACTTTCCTTTTTGTCCCTGTTGCTAGATGTACTAACCAGAATTTGGTATGATTTACTTTCTTAAGCTTGTTTGAATCAACTACACCAAGAGTAACATCACTCAGAGTAGCTCCCGGGTCAATTAAAATAGAAATATGATTATTATTAATTTTACCTTCAACTTCCACTATAGTGGATTGTTAATCATCTTGTCGGCCATCCACAACTGCATTAATCTTGTGTACGCTTATGCCCACATCTCCTACTATAGAGACCTCTTGCAGGTTGTGAACTGTGGCCCTTGCTGCAGAATCTAAGCGGACAGTTCCTCCTTAACTGAGGTTCTCCACACTCCTAACATTTTAACAGCTCCCTGGGGTTGTCCCCAAACTTCTTAGTTCCCATATTAACTAGTCTCCCTCCCCCTTGGGTGTTCTGATTATTGGACTGAAAATATTTCCTTGGGAAATTCTTTGTCGCGTTCCGGAAAGAGGTTGGTTGGAAGCCCTTCTTCCACTGATTCATTATGTCATGTTTCTTATCTTTCCAAGCCTTGGGAAGTTCAGACCACTGTTTGTATTGGTCATAGCACATACGGGCCTTTCTTAAAACTTCACTCAAGGTTTTGGTGTTGTCGAATTCAATTCTATCCTTATAGGACTATGGTAAGCAACTTAGGAACCGCTGAATTTTTACTTTGTCTTCCCTGATATAAGGCACAAATCTTAATAACTCAAGAAATTTGTTTATCAAGTCATCCATGGTCATTTGGCCAAGTCTTAGCTCATAGAATCATTTCGTCTTTCTCTCATAATAACTTTCTGATAAATACTATTTCTTAAAGTATTCCTTGAAATCTGACCATTCCATATGTTTTCCTTTAATCCCTTGGCCAACTTCAGGTCCTGCCACCATATACTTGCCTTTCCTTTTAGGTTATAAATGGCCATTCTGACCTTCATGTTGTTGGAATAGATATAAATCTGGAAATACATTTTTATGTCTAGTAACCATGCTTCAGCCTCCTCCCATGTCCTGGATTCTCCGTCAAAGGTGGACGGTTTGATTTTCTTAAATTCACCCTCCAGGCGGTCCACCTGTTTCCTCTTTCTTCCAGTGGTTGTTTTATTTTATGTTGTTGGTGTGCCTTCGGAAGAACTGTTCTCCTTTTCTGCTTCATGACCAGAATCTTTGAAGGCTCTTTTGTTGACCTCTTCTTCCTTGTCATTGTCTTTTGGGATCTTCTTTGTTACTATGCTACACAGCAATACTTCATTTATTTCCTACTGGTCTTCGTGTGCCTTTTTCAGTTTCTCATTATCTGCCTTGAAAACTTGCAGTTCCATGATAAGGTTCCTCATTGTTGCCAAAACCCGGGTAGCTGAAATTCCTTCACTGTTCTGCCTAGGCTCTTTAGGAGGTCCTTGCTCGGGATTCTCCTCAAGTCTGATCTCCTCTTCATTCTATGTTGCCATTATCACAACAGAAACAAAAAAAAATTGTTTGTAACAGTAAGCGTTTTTGTTAGTTTTTCATTAAACAGAATAGCATGTACTAAACAAAAATTTTGGCCCTGTTTTGAGGTCCAAGTGTTGTAACCTTTGCTCTGATACCATATGTAATGTACCCCAAATTTACCAAAATAATAAAAAATAATTATTAGGGTCATCAAATTTTCTTTCGCCTTCAATACTTGTTTCAAAACATTCCTTAATTATAAATGCAGGGTAGTTATGCTATTTCTTTTATCTTCCGAAACTTACACTTATCATTTCTTGACACGGGTGAAAGGTTATGTAGACTAAATATTAACTCTGGAATTACAACGAATGATACCACAATCATGTTTTGTACCCATTACAAGAAAAACGACTATTCTATAGCCTATCCATGAACCTACCTTAGTGTTCATCCACTGTTGTATAAGTACACTTATTCATTATGCATTATCTTATGAATTTTTCAAAAGTTGCAACATTCATATTCTCAAAAATAAGGGAGAAAATAGTTTAGTACCTAAACTATTATACCCTTAGTAACTCCATCATACTCGTGCTAGTATACCACAAGACATACTATAGGGATTACATATATATATATAACGATCCCTAGGATAAGCATATCATTTAATATATAGGTTGCATGTGGATTGTCTCCATTATTACATAGTTATTGCTAACATAACAACGATACATACATGCGTTAATACTCATAATTGTTGTTACTACATGGTTGGTAAAAGCGGTTTCGTTTCTTGTCGTTAGAAGTTTCCCATGATGAGAGTCCTTGGCATAAGTGTTAACGAATCGGAACCATAAGAACAAACACTTAACCAGACAGGAAGGAAGTGACTATAGTTGTAACCCTAACTAAATGGCATCACACCCACCATAAATTGATAAGAGGTCTGCAGAAGGTATGACAGCCGTGACTTAAATAAAACCATTCTTAAGACATTTATGGTGTTCTGTAAACGTACCTCCCTGAGCTATTGCTCGACCACCGTGCCCAACGTATCCCTGCCACCTCACTATGTTCACATGGAAAGGTACATTTTCGTAACTACCACTATTACTCTGCTCAGCGAAGGGATTCTAGGGCTATTGCTTCGTTCTTCTCCTTTGGTTCTCTGTCTTTTACGAAAACGCTCCAGCGCTAACCTTGTAATGTTCTACTCAATCAGCATGGCCAGAATCTTGGATTTGGGCTCGACCTGGGCTGAAAGAAGAAGTTAGGAGGCGTCTACCAGTTGGATGCTACCCTATGCAAGGAAATAAAACTCTCAATTATGTTATTTTGAACTCTATGTGATTCTAGCATATCGTAGTATGCATCAGTCACCACCTATTCCTCTTGGCTCTATTGGTTCTGACTTTCTTGGGTCTGAATTAGAGTCTTATCGTTTTGTCGAGTACCTTTCAATTCTTAGGGTTTGTTGTCGCTCCACTTTACTTCTTTGTATCTTCGGTTTCTCGTACTGTGTGATTTAATCTCTGTGCAAACTTGATAGGGTTAAATTCCTGGCTTCAATCCTTCAGGGGTTTAAAGATTTGATATATTTCCTTGTCCATTTCGTTACCTGTGTGTATGAAATTGTGGATTTCTTAAATCTATATCCTAGATAGTGAATCTAGATTTTCTAGCGTGTGATAGTAGGCGAGATACCCTCCATACCCTGTCTAGATATTTCTATTTTGCAAGACCATCCCCTGCAGTAAGGGAATGTTTTCATTCTGTCTGTAATGCATATTTTACTAGAAATGTGGGTATTTACGATTTCGATCCTTTTGAGTTTTTATATAGCAAAATCGTAGGTCACACAGTTATGTATCTCTGTATGGATTTCCAAACTATCAAATCTTAATTATGAGAGTATACATCTCGGAACTTACTATGATTGAATTCGTTTCATTGTTGCACGACTTATCATTAATATTACTATGTTATTAAGTGATGAGCCTTCTAGGTCCGTAAAGAGGAAAACTGGAAATATTCCTCGATCTAATGGCTCTTGGAAGAAGTTACGCATCTAAGACTTACTATGAAATAATTACACCCTCGGATCATACGATGTAAAGTCGCAAACCCTTTTATGTGGGTGCTGTAAGATTTTCTCGCTACTGTGTAGAGTTCTAGTAACTGGGTCGTTACTCTGAGTCTAATTACATTGCTCATACTTGTATAGGAAAAATGTTACAGTCATAAAACTTCCCCTGTGTGCAAATTTCCTAGAATTTAAACTTAGTTAAAAGATTTACTCTAAACTCTTTGTTCTGGAATTCTGTGTTTGAACTTGTTTATTTGCACTTCTTCAGTGTAAAGAAAAAGTAATTGAAGTATCCAAATGGATAATAAACGCCTATGTGGGACATGCACTATACTGAGTGAACTTTATCGTTCTTGTTATGAAATGTATTACATGTTTGGAAATGTTTCTTCGTTTATTTACATTCTGGCGCATACAATTAATTTTTTCGATGTTTCTTCGTTTATTTACATTCTGGCGCATATAGTTAATTTTGTCGGCTACACACTAATGATGGGACCCCTATTTCCTTGCGAGGGTACCCATCATTTATTTATGGGTCCACTTCTCCCCTTCGGACTATGGATAGTTCACTTCAATGACGTCGATGGGAAAAATGCCCCCATGCCAACCGCAAGCTAAGTATTATCCACGCGTTGAATCTTCAATATTTAATTTCATTGATTTTTTTCTTAACACTGTTTTACTAATTTTTTATTTATCTTCAATACTTAATTCATTGATTCTTCGTCGCCCTGGTTACTAATTCTCGATTTACCCCCTTGCAGGTCTTAATCATTCTGAGATAAAGGTTCCACGAGATCGCCTTACTCGAAAGGTATTCAAGTTCCAAAATCTTGGCGTTTGATTTAACTTTCTAGGTTTTATTTATTTAGTGATATAGGGTTCCACCCTAGGGTACTCTATTGTGATCACTTTTGAACTAGGGTTCCATAGATAAATTGGTTACTTGTATATTAAATTCTTCAATGGAATAAACATATTGAAAGGGAAAACTTATATTGAATATGATTCCACGATTTCACAGCTATGATATCATATGTTATGTAAAATGTTAAAACCTGCTGAGTGTTGAACAACCTCTATAACATGTAATTTACATCATTAAAACTTTGTTTATGGGTTTACTGTAATGTAAAACGGACAGTAATTTTCTATGCCTTTTGTATAATATGTTCAATGAAAGTTTACTTAAAATTTCATGTGTTTCAAGGATCGATAAAATCTTTTTGTGT
>SNQJ01S0025440.1:46600-60884 GCA_010110895.2 Picea sitchensis
GCCTTTGGATTCTGGCCGTGGTCGCGTGGATCTTTTGTCTCCAACAGATTTGGGGCCCCATTCCTCATGGTACTTAGCCGAGCCTGCCATCCAACCAAAGCTTCTGTCCCTGTCTGCCTGTGCAATTTGCCCGAATCCTTTGCGCCTGCGCGATCTAGCATTTGGATGAGTGCCCGTGGACTGCGTGGGTTCATGGGATCTCCACTCTTTCCATTATGCCATTTACTGACAGCACCCCAGCCTCCAATAACACGCCTTGGTTGGCTTCTTTGTCAGCACTTCGATTTAGATCCCTTAACACGTGATAGAATTGATAGGAATTCAAATTCCTTAATAGGAGGCGTATTTTATCAAGGAGATTGTTGAGCTTGATGTTTTGAGTTGTGGAGCGCTTGATCATGGCCTATATAATTATTCTGGAATCACCTATGATTGTCAAGTCCTGGGTTCTGAGCTTTACTGCCAGTTGCAAACCTTGCCAGAGAGCCAATGCCTCAGCTCTGTTGTTGGACTCTATACCGAGTCCGAGAGCATATTGCGTTACTTTGTCTTTTTTGGGATCTTCAATGGTGCCCCCTCCTCTGGTCGGGCCTGGGTTCCCTTTCGAGGCCCCATCAAAGTAGAGGATAGGCGTTTTGATATTGCTTTTCCAGTTGGCAAATTCCTTTCCACTTTTCCTGATCTCCCAGCTTTCTTGAATTGGATGACTTCCTTGTTGGCTTTCTAATCCCGGTACATTGAATTGGGCTATCCAACTCCCCTGTTCTTCGTCCAAATTGTGTAGCTTTACTGTGGAGCAGAGGTGTGCAATTGATTCCCCCAGCATAGCTTGAATTTTAGTGACAGTTCTGACTTCACTTAATTGACTGTCTCTAAAAATTCTATGATTTCTTTCTAACCAGAGATTCCATAGAACAAACTTTGGAAGTAATCCCCATATCCAGAGAGTTTGGTTTCTTTTCTTGTCGGCAAAGGGGAACAAGGATTCCCATTGGAGGAGTAGGCTTATTACATCAGGCGGGAAGCTGGTGGCTGGTTGGGAACCTGTTACCTTCATCCAGACTTCTTTTGAGTAGCTGCAGTTTAGTAGAAGGTGGTCAGTTGTTTCTTCTTCGTGGAGGCATAGAGGGCATCTAAAGGGTCCTTCCCAGCCCCTTCTTCAGAGATTCTCCCCCGTTGGGATACTCTTGTGCGCCAAGGTCCAACTGAAGAGGTCAATTTTTGGGAGGGAACGATATTTCCATACTGCTTTCCAAATTGCTGGATTTGGCATTGCAGTGGGGACGGAGCTGAAGAGATGGTAACCCTCTGTTGTGGTGTAAGCCCTAGCATTCCTGCCCCATCCTCGATCGTCTTTACCTGTCTTTTTTAGAGGGGATTTCCCTTGAAGACACTTCTTGAGAGCATCCCATTGACTGTCTAGAAAGGCTGGCCTATTTGGGACTGCCCACCCTTGCCAGAGGTGAGGCCTTTCTTCTCCCCATACTGAGATGTCTGAGAGTGTTAAGATGTTTTGACTGTCCATCCATATTTTGAGGCCTTGCAGATCCTGGCGTTGATCTAGCGGAGGATCGCCCATTATTGAGTCTGTCCAAATTCTTATTTTCCTGCCATTTTTCGGCACCCAGGTTAGATGGGGACTGAAGAGAGTGAGCGCTTTTTTGCAGAGTGCGAAGATGGGAGAACTTTTCAACTCCTTACATGGGAGTTCTAAGCTTCTATCTCGAGACCCTCGAAAGTATTTCCTCCATATAGCTCGTTTACTCCAAGTGGCTTTGCCGGTGACCATTTTCCAGAGAAGCTTTGCCCCTAAGGCCAGATTTTGAGTCCTTGTATTTTTAAGATTGAGACCTCCTTCCATGTAGGATTTTGTGGTTTTTTCCCAACTAACCAGGTGCATCTTCTTATTTTCCTGCCTTCCTCCTTCCCACAAGAATCGTCTCTGAAATGCCTCGAGGTTTTGGATGACTGTGGCTGGTGCTAACAGTAGCGAGCAATGATAGATGGGGAGGCTAGCCACTACAGCCTTTATCAGGACTGTCTTCCCTGCTAAGTTCAGCCAGTTGGCCCCCCAAGAAGTGAGTTTATTCTTAAGTTTTTCTGTAAGATGGCTCCAGTGGGAAGCTCTTGGGGCAGACTTAAAGATTGGAACTCCTAGGTACTTAAAGGCCTCCCAGTTTGTGTGCCCCTCCATTCCTAGGACTCTTGTAATTCTCAGCATTTCATTTGGGGTGATGTTCCAGCCATAAATGTTACTTTTAGTCTGATTTATTTCGCTGCCAGAGGCTGCTGCATAGGCGTCCAACTCTTCCTTGAATTTTTTTGCTATGATTGGGCTTGCTCCTCCCAGCAGCAGCGTGTCGTCCGTAAATTGTGCATGGTTGATGTCTTTCACCCCTTGTGCTATTCTTAGGCCATGAAGATCTTTATTAATTTGGGAGTTTTCCAATTGATAGCTGAGAACTGAAGCTTGAAGTGCGTAGAGCAGTGGCGACAGAGGGCAGCCTTGCCTTAGACCCCTGGAGGCTTTGAAGAAGGCAATTACCTTCCCATTCACCAGGGGGGCTATCCAAGGAGATCCAATGCAGGCTTTTATCCAGCTTATAAAATGTGAATCGAATCCAAATTTCCTCATAACTTCAAATAGAAATGCATGTTTGACTCTATCAAAAGCGTTAGCGAGATCTAGTTTAATGACCATACCTTTTTCTTTCCTTAGAACGCTGGAGTGAATCGCTTCTTGTACCAGGATGATGTTGTCAGCGATGTGCCTCCCTTGGACAAAGCCTCCTTGATTTTCAGGAACGATGAGTGGGAGAACTGCCTTGAGGCTATTGGCTATTACTTTGGCAAGTATTTTATAGCTTGTATTGCATAAAGAGATTGGTCTGAACCTGTTGAAGGAAATCGCTCCTTTTTCTTTCGGGATGAGTGCCAGAAAGGAAGAGTTGGTGCTTCCTCCCAGCTTGTTGGCCTTCTGTGACTTCTAGATCATTTTGGTTAGATCCTTTTTTATGATTTCCCAGCACTTCTGATAGAACCTGGCAGTGAACCTGTCCGGTCCCGGAGCTTTGTCTGGGTTCATCTGGTCAAGGGCCTCCTTTATTTCTTGCTGCGATACCTCTCTTGTCAGCTTGCTATTGATGTCTTCAGTTATTAGCTTTGGAATAAGCGTGAAGGGGTATCCTTGATGGTCCAAAGCCACGTCCTTTGGGTCTGTGTATAGCTTCTCAAAAGTTTCATAAGCTACTTGTTTAATGCCATCTGGGTCTGCAATTGTTTTGTCCTGGACCTGAACTTCCGTCACTGCCTTGTATTGTTTCCTTGCTTCCGCTTGTTTGTGAAAGTAAGTTGTGTTGCGGTCTCCTTCTTTCAGCCATAAGCTTCTCGACTTCTGCCTCCAATAGTTTTCCTCCAGTCTGCAGGCTTGGTGCCATTGCCTTTGAAGCTTGTCCTCATGTTGCAAGATTTTCGGGGTGATCTCCTGTTGTTCCATTGCCAGTTGATGAGCCTCGAGATGGCTTTGGCCTGCTAGCCGCTTTGCTATTGGGATCGCTTGGCTCTTGGCCCATGACTTCAGAGCAAATTTCAACCTTTTAATTTTTTCCTCCCACACGTAGGATGCTGAGCCTTGAACTGTGGTGGCCCATACTTTTGTTACTAGCTCTGTGAACCCTTTATCATTTATCCAGTTTGGGCTGAATCTGAAGGGGATGGGCCCTCTGACTTGGTCTTTTTTTATTTCTAACCGTATTGGTTTGTGATCAGAAGCACTGTGGGCCAAAATTTCTGCTTTTGCTTCGAGTCCTAGCAGCAAGAGGGAGCTTTGTACGAGGAATCTGTCTAGTCTGGCAGCGATGTGCCCAGGACCAATTCTCCTATTCGTCCACGTGTAACGACCTTTGGCTGGTTTAATATCAAGAAGGTCCCATGCAGAGGCTAAGTCCTCTACCCATTCTCTGGCCGGGTCTCTCACTATCGAGCCACCCCTCTTCTCGTCCTGTGCCAGAGTTACATTTAGATCTCCTCCGAGGATAATATTGGTGAGATTGTTTTGCTGGAGATAGGCCTGCAGGGACTCCCAACAGTGTTTTTTTTCCCCCAATAGCTGTGGAGCATAAATGTTAAAGATGCTTACTTGACAGCCCATGTTTTTGTGGAGAAATCTTGTGTGAATCCAATGCATGCAGATGTTAGAGCCGAGCATGTCTATTTTGGAGGCGTCCCACATTGTGCAGAGCCCTCCTGAGGCACCCCTGGCGTTTCCGGCAACTCTGAGGCTTCCTTTCCAAACATTCGACAAGGTTTTGAGCGCATCTTGCTGGCTCATTTTGGTCTCCTGGAGCAATAGGATACTTGCTTTCGAGGTTTTGAGAATATCTTTTAACGCTTCTTCCTTCTTTTTGCTGCTCATTCCCCTACAGTTCCAGGAGGTTGTGATCATTATAAACCTTGGGGGGGGGATGGCCTCCTTGGGAGGCTTTGGCCTGCTTCCGCGTGTTATGAACAGTCATCACCTGTTTGATGGTGGATTGTGACCCATTGAGCACATCTATGTAGGCTTCCTGGTTCCTTTCAACGTTTTTTGATTTCCAGCCTCTTCCCTTTTTCTTTGGGGTGGCCCAAACCTCATTTACTTCGTCTGATTCGCTGCCTATAGAGATCTCCCCTTCCTCAATGTTCTGACTGTCGTCCTACTTCTGGGGGGAGTTATTTTGCGTCCCTGCTTCTTCTGTTGACGTATTCCCCTTGTCTTCAGGATTATGATCTTTCTTTCCTTCCTCTTGAACTTCTTTATTTGGATCTTGTGCTCTTTCCTCCGTATCTTTGGCTAAGATTCTGAAGCTGTTCTCCTTTTCTGTGGTTTCCGTTGGTTTGGTTTTCTGTGGTTCTGTCTGCTCACTCCTTTGGCCTCTTGCTCTTGATCTCCCTTTCTGGGCTTGTTGCCAACCTTCGTCCCCTTCTTTTTTTGTGGAGGGGAGGATTTTTGGGCAGTTTCTTTGGAAATGGCCATATTCGTGGTAGCCTCTGCACTTGAACGGACGTTGTTCGTAGTCCAACTTTTGGAAGTGTTGCCAGTTACCAACCTTCAGCTTTATTGCCTCTAGTAGGCCTACCTCCAGATCTACCTCTACACAGATCCGCGCACAGGAATACTGGTCTCTTGCTTCTGCTCGGTCGATGTAGCGCCCAAGTCCATTGCCTATTGCCTGAAGCGAGGTGGGGTTCCAGCAATGGATCGACAAGTTGGAGAGTCTTACCCAGACCGAGACATCCTTGGGGACTTCTGAGGCAGGGTCAAAATTTGGGGTCCATCTGTTTAGGTATAGTCCTTGTGTGCCCATGAAGTATGGGCCATTTCTGAATATCAGATCTCTGTCCTCCTAAGAGATAAATTCGAAGATAAAGTATCCTCGCCCGACCGCGTAGCAGGTCACACTATTTGTTATCAAAGGTCTCCAGTTTCGCTGAATCCAGTTGTCTGTGGATCTGGTTGAGGGCCAGAGTCCCATAAACTGACCGATGAGTCCTCGTTCAGAGAGAGATAGGGTGACTTTCATTGGGTATTCAGGAGGGAGATCGATCTCTGGGATATCATTCAGTTTCTTGACGAAGCTCGGAGCTTCTGAGACGGTCAACTTCTTGTTGCAGGCTTCTACCAAGCGTCGAAAGGAGGAGGCGGGGGAAGGAGGGGGCGGCGGCTCCCCTCCCTGGCCTGCCATGGCGGCTCACTCAAAACCCTAACGTAACAGAGCTAGGTCAGGGGTGCGCGCGCGGTTGCAGAATGGTAAGGACTATATTACAAGGTATAATTTTTAGTTTACTTTTAGGATTCATAGTTATATTAAAAAAAAAATCCATATTTAAAAAAAAAAAAAAAATTTAGTTTACTTTTGGGATTCATAGTTATATTGAAAAATATTTCCATATTTAAAAAAAACCAATGTTATGACATTGGGGATTTGCTTTTTTAAGTAACATTCTCCCTTATTCCCATTATCTTAAAAACATGAAAATATCATCTATCATTTATGAATTCCTTTGTCTCGTAATGTTTTGTAACTTATATAAGATTTGATTTTCTTTATGAGTAGCACATTCATGATGTTCAACAATGTATATAACAATTCATTTGAGTATAGACATTAAGATATTCAATATAGATAATGTTTTAGATGCATTGAATCTAGACACTAATATATTAATAAAGAGTAAGAAAACATTATTTAATTTTACAATTATTTTACACCTCAAAGTTGTAAAACTTAGCAAATTTATATAAATGAGCAACACATCAAATATTTAAATTTGCTAGTTTATATAAATGAACAACACATCAAATATAAAGTATTTGAATTTAAAATATCAAATGTTTAAATTTAAAATATGAATCCAGCCTATTCAATTTTCTAGTAATTTTATATAAATGGAAAACATATCAAATATCAAATATTTAAATTTAAAATATGAATCCAGCCTATTCAATTTTCTAGTAATTTTATATAAATGGAAAACATATCAAATATCAAATATTTGAATTTAAAATATGAATCCACTATATTAAATTTTCTTAAATAAGTTTGTGTTTTTTTTTTCCATTATATTAAATTTTCTTTAAAAAGTTTATATGTTCTTAAATAAGTTTGTTTTTTTTTTTCATTATATTAAATTTTCTTTAAAAAGTTTATATGTTCTTAAATAAGTTTGTGTTATGTTTTTTAAATAAGTTTGTATTTTTTTTTTCCATTATATTAAATTTTCTTTAAAAAGTTTATATGTTCTTAAATAAGTTTGTGTTATGTTTTTTTTTTAATTTTTAGTTTACTTTAGGATTCATAGTTATATTAAGAAAAAAATCCATATTTTAAAAAAAATTAATTTTAGTTTACTTTTGGGATTCATAGTTATATTGAAAAATATTTCCATATTTTAAAAAAACAAATGTTATGACATTGGGGATTTGCTTTTTTAAGTAACATTCTCCCAAACTCCACACATTTAAAGCATGTCGCCATCCATCAGCAAGTAAGACGTGGACATGGCGACGAACCAGAAACTAAGGATGGCGACGAACCATAAACCAAGCCTCTTAGATCCTGGTAGTCCCTCTCCGGACAGCTGACACCTGCCTTCCTTGCTACCCGATCTGAGACTGAGACTCTTGACCGGCTCCTTCTTGGCCTTTGACTGTGTTGCGTTTTGTCTGCTCTCGGACTTGTTTTTCGCCCCTTGTCCTCTTTCCCTGTTAGGATCTGGTTTATCTCAACGTGGTTCTTTTTGGATAGTCTCCCTACAGTCCTGTTATTGTCTTCTTGTCCTAACAATGATTGGTCCTTTGTCTCTAAACCCGTGTTTTCTACTGACCGTCTCAGCTTTTTCTTCAGACTTTCGCCACTTATTCCATTCGTTTCTGCTCAGATCTGGTCAGTGGGCCTGGAGTGCCCCCCCAATCTTTTTTAATGGACCCTCTGCCCACTAATCTAATGCCCCATTCAGATGAGCTCATATGGAAACAGGTGGGATTGTTTGACAAAATAGACTCCCTGGAAAAAAGGTCCCCGACACTTTCCTCCAAGCCTCGTCCAACCTGTCTTACTAATCCCGATGAGTCCCTTGTAGGGACTGGCCCCCCATCTCTGACTAAAACTCCCACCCCGAAAGCTCCACTTGCTTCTGACAAGCCCCTTCCTGTCTCCACTCCATTCCTACCCCCCAGCAGTCCTCCGGTTTCTTTTAAAATTCCTCCTTCCACTCACCGATCTGCCTCCTATGGACGCAAGGAGTGGAAAGCAAATAAAAGAATCAAGAGACTAGTGTTGGGCGATGGAGTGGGCCTAGAGGACCTCTGCAAGATGTCCATCTGTGCACTTGTTGGGCGTATTTCTTATAAAAGCTTGAGCCCACTATCGCTGGAGGACTGGATAAAGCACAAGTGGCTTCCGATCCTTGGCTACTACCCGGATGTCCTGTATCTAAGAAAGGGATGGCTATGCTTCTCTTGCAGATCTCCCGAGGACGCCTCACTACTACTATCTTCATTTTGGGTCTTTGGAGGAAGCAGCCTCATGCTCAAACGCTGGCGTATGTCTTTCAACCCAGACACCGACTACTTCCAAAACAGACATTTGTGGGTATTACTCCCGGGTCTTCCTCTCCACCTCTGGAACGAAGGAGCCATTAGAGCGATAGGAGACTCCCTGGGCAGATTCATAGCCTTTGACACTCAATCTCTCACCGGCTCTTTGAGGAGAATGGGAAGGGTGCTGGTCGAGATGGACATAACTATTGGGTTGCCAGAAACTCTTGAGATCGAATGGCGAGGGAGAAAACTGCTACAGAATCTGGACTATCTTAGACTCCCATTCTGTTGCAACTGGTGCCGCAAGACTGGCCACCTTCGTCGAAACTGTCCTGGTAAGTCCTTGACCGAATCCTCTGATGATTTCGAGCTGCTTCTAAATCCCCCTGCCTATATGACTGCTGATCCTTCCCTTTCCTACTTAGACACCCCCCCCCCTCCTTCCCCTCCCTCCCCTGGACAACCTAAATCTTTGACCTCTAAGCTTTATCAGCTGTGCCCTTCTCTTTTTATTACTCTCACCGCTTCTGAAAAGGAAACAGTTAACCTTTCACACCAGTCCTCTCTCCCCTCCCCCCCTAAGCCCTCTATGTCGGAAGCTGAGATAACACAGCCTACCCTTCCCATGGCTTCATCTCTTGAAAACACCCAAAGTATTTCCACTGACCTTACCCCCTCTTCGCCCCCACCCCCATCTTCGCAGTCGACCCTACAGTCTTGCTTAACAGATCCGACAGATCCCTCTGCGCTACTTCCCGGCTATAGGCAGCCAGAAGAAGATGAAGATTCCCTCTTGGCAGCGCTGAGCTCCTCGGCTCCCACACAGTTCCATCCAGACTCTGTCACCCAGTTACCTATTTTTCGGGGAAAAGAGCCCATCGACCCCTCCTCAGAAGTGGGTACCTCTTCCACTCACTAGACTGGAACTCTTGACAAATATTTTGCTTGGTCGCGTGGTATAGGCGTTGAACTCTCTCCCCTACAAACGAGAAGTGCCAAAAAGAAGAAGGATTGCTCAACAACTAAACTTACTGTTCCGGTCGTCTCAACCCAAGATGGAAAGGCCCTTAGAACTATGAAGGCCATTGCTCGATCCAAGTAATGATAGTTCTCTCATTGAACATACAAGGGATCAGAGGCACCCTCAAGGCTGCCTCCTTCAGAAGACTTCTAGAGCACTCCAAACCGGAAGTGATTTTTCTTCAAGAAACTCTAGCGGCCGATCATTCTTCTAGAGATTTCTTGCACCATTTTCGCCCTCTGTGGGTCTCAGCAGCTGCAAATTATTTTGGTAACTCCGGTGGCCTGCTAGTGGCCTGGGATCCTGTTCTCTTCGATTTAAAGCCCTTCATGACCTGTGGAGGCATACTGTTGTTAGGTAGATGTTTTGCTACTAATCAGGAGCTGGCTCTTTTAAATATCTACGGCCCTTGTCAGGACAGACCCACTTTCTGGACGCATCTTGCAGACAGCGGAATCCTCTCCATTCCTAATCTCATCCTGGGCAGCGATCTCAACATCACTCTATCTACAGATGAACACTGGGGAGGTGCTCCATTGACTGGCTCAGGTGGGAAATCTTACAGAGACCTCTTTACGACTATGAATTTCATCGATATTGTGCCGGCCAGACTCGTTCCTACCTGGCGAAACGGAAGAAGCGGCTCTGAGGCCATAGCCAAACGACTTGATCGTTTCATAATCTCCGAGGGATTCTTAACTTCCAATGGTTTCCCAACATCGTGGGTAGAGTTCCCCTTCTTTTCCAACCACACTCCCATCCTCCTCAATCTGAATCTTCCACTCCGGTTCAAACCTTTTCCCTTTAAATTTAACCATCACTGGCTCTCCTTCGCGGAATACTCTGCTCTGGTACATTCCATCTGGACAGACCCGTGTTTCCAGGCAGAAGAAAATCCCAAGTTGAGAATTGTTTGGAAACTGAAAAGACTAAAGGAGCACACAAAAGCTTGGAGTAAAGAAAAGAAGGCATCGGAGGAGACCAATTTGCTAAAGCTGGAATATGAAATACAAAATTTCTTATTAAAATCATCCACGGCCACCCTGTCACTGGAGGATTCCGCTACTCTAAAGGTGTTGGAGAGCAATAGAGAAGACCTTCTACAGGAAGAAGAAAAATGTTGGAGGCTTTGCAGCCGTGAGACATGGCTCAAATGGGGAGACTCTAATAAAAATTATTTTCACAGAGTGGCCAGTCTCAATAGGAACAAAAAAATTATTTGGTCTATTGAGAGTGAGTGTGATGGAACTCTTCGCGGACAGGAGACAATCAAAGCTGAGGCGGCCTCTCACTTCGAACACCTGCTAAAAGCCAAAAGGAGCCGTAACCTATCTGAACAATGCAGGACTGCCAGTCTTTTTAAAAATATGGTTACAGATGCTAAAGCCAACGAACTCCACAGACCTGTATCATTGCCGGAGATAAAGAAAAATTTATTACACTTCAAAAAGGAGAGGAGTCCATGACCCGATGGCTGGACGACATAATTCTTCACCTTCTTTTTTGATCTTGTTGGTTCGAATCTCCTTCAAATGGTGGAGGACTCTCGCATCAAAGGTAAAATCTCTAGAAGCCTTAACTCCACCTTCCTGGTTCTAATTCCAAAGGAAAACAATTCGATTTCCTTCAATGACTTCAGACCAATCTCCCTATGCAACCTCATCTACAAGGTTATTTCCAAGGTTATCTCCAACCGGATTAAGCCGTTTCTGGAACGCAGTCTCTCTGTTGAACATCTCGAGTTTTTAAAGGGTAGAAGAATTCAAGATGCCATCGGTGTAGCCCATGAGAGCATCCACAGCATCAAACAGAAGAATCAAAAGGCGTTGATCATGAAGCTAGACCTCAAAAAGGCTTTTGACAGCATTGATTGGGATTTTCTGAGACTAATCCTTCACTCAGTGGGTTTCGGTGTCAACTTCACTGACTGGATAATGTCATGTGTCTCTAGTGCAAACTTCGCAGTGCTGATAAATGGCGAGGCGACTAGATTTTTTAATTGCGAAAGGGGACTCCGTTAGGGCTGCCCACTTTCACCTTATCTCTTTATTTAATTATGGAAGGCCTTAGTCTCCTCCTCACTAAAAGCTTCTCTGAAAACCGCATCTCTGGTATAAAGGTTTCAAATCTCGTCAAGATCATACACCTCATGTTTTTTGATGATATTCTTCTATTGTCAAAAGTGGATTTAGCTGAGTGGCTTGTGATTTTGGACATTTTACATCACTTCTATTTTGTTTCGGGGTTGTCCATTAACCCTGCAAAGTCCACTGTACACTTTTGGGGCCTTTCCGAGGCCGAACTCACTTACCTCAAAGTTTCCATACCCTACACTTTTATTGACTTGAACTTGGGTTTCAGGTACCTTGGCTACCAGCTGAAACCGGGAGCCTTCTCCTCAAACGACTAGAGCTAGTTAGTGGCCATCTTCGAAAGGAGAATAGGATTTTGGTGTAATAAATGGATTTCCCTGGGTGGATGACTTATACTGGTAAAGTCGGTGTTAGAAAGTCTGGCGGTTTATTGGATGACCCTGGAACGGATTCCCAACAAGATCCTTACTCTTCTTCGCAGACTCTCCTTCAATTTTCTGTGGAATGACCTTGCAGGGAAGCGTCGATTTCATCTCTGCAGCTGGCAAACTCTCTCTAGACCAAAAAGGTCCGGGGGTTGGGGATTAAAGAACCTTTCTATCTTCAACACGACCCTTCTTGCTAGTTCCTTCTGGAGAGCTGTCACCCTTGACAGTATTTGGCACCGAGTCATTATGGATAAGTATTTGGGCTCCCAACCACTTCATCTTTGGCTGAGAAAGTCTCAGCTCCTTCAGAAGAGGGCTTCTCCATTATGGAGGGGTCTGGTTTCTTCCTCCCAGGTGATCCTGCACTGGCTCCGTTGGCGGCCTGGATCGGGTTCTGAAATCTATTTGGGCAGAGATAAATTACTTGGCTTGGATGATCGCTCGATCCTATCACTGCCGCTCAGATCACAACTAGGTTCCTTCAATTTCTATTCTCTTGCACAGGTGAAGGTGGAGACCCACGTTTCTCCTTTCTCGGATCGTTGGCTACACAGTAGGGACTTTCCCCTTTTTGGATCGATGGCCCGGGAATGGGATTCTTTCTCAGCAGCCTTAAGACAAGTTGGTTTCTCCCTCAACAATGCGCAGGACGCCCTCATCTGGGCCGGGGGTGATGCCACTGGCAGAGTCACAGTTAAAAACATTTACGCGACCCTTCTTCCAACTCATGATGTCGTTGCTTTACCACCGTGGCTCTTCCAGATGTGGAAATGGTCGATCCCCCTTAAACTCATACTTTTTATCTGGCTTTGTGCAAATGAGAAAGCTCTCACCTGGGAGGTGCTACGTAAGAAAGGCTGGCATGGTCCAGGATTTTGCTATCTCTGTCGCCGAGCATCTGAGGATATTCATCACTTATTGATTCATTGTACTTTTACAAAAGAAGTCTGAACAGATTATTACAACATTTCTCTCTTCCCTTTACCTGGACCGGCGCCACCACTGCAGATTGCTTTTCATCCTGGTACTCGGAAAAAGCAGCGCCGCTTACACTGGCTGCCTTGGTTTGCTGGCAAATCTGGACAGAACGCAACAAGGCCTTATTTGAGGATACTCCACCTTCCTCCTCTGCGGTTTTCCACAGAACTTCGGCTACCTTTCATTGGCAACCGTCTACTGTTAAGGCTCTCCCTCACAAAGCTGTGGATTTTATTTTTCCTGAAGGCCATACCCTGGTGTGTTTTGACGGCGCGGCCCGATCCTCTGGATCATGCTGTGGGGCTGGAGGCACCTTCAAGTCTCACCCGTCGAGGATCACAAAGTGGTTTATTAACTGCGGTGAGGGTACAAACACCAAAGCTGAGCTCATGGGCTTATGGGCTTCTCTCACCCTTGCTCCTCTTTGGTCATTAAACCACCTCCTTGTTCTCGGAGACTCGAGAGTAATCATCGACTGGATCAATCGAATATGCAATCTTCAATCCATTCACATTGAAGGCTGGAAGCAAAAAACGCAACAGCTGTCCAAACTCTTCTCTGATATCAACTTCCGCCATATCCCCATATCACATAATATCGAGGCGGATGCCCTCTCCAAGCGGGATCTTAGCGAAGTGGTTGGAAGACTCTCCATCTTCCACTATGATAGAGGACAGGAGAGCTCTATATCCTCGATCAACATCTTCGAATTATAATGGCCTCTCTGGATTGCTTGATGACAGCACTGTAATCCATGTTTTGTTATTTATTTTTGATTGGGTTTTGATCTCTCGGGATAGAACTCAGGATTATTGCATAAGCGATAGTCGTGAAAAGGAGTGGACCGGGTTTAGACTGTGATCGGCCATCCTTTTGCTCCACCTTCCGGGCTGTTTTCATGTTTTTAGTGGCCGGTTTTCTCCCCTTGTAAGCACGGTATTTGATTGAAAAGACCAGGCCTATTGTAAGCTCGGTATACGATTGAAAATACCAGTCCTATCCTGGCAAATGCACTGTTCAAACTTACTCAGCTTGCGGCTGCGTTTTTTATTGTAAATGAATTTATACCAATCATAAATTCGAGAAAAAATTTCATGGGAAAAAAAACTTATACATCAAAATTATAAGTTTAGGTTATATTATTAATATTTTATAATTAATTAAACATAAAATAATTGTTATGGAGCATTGGGCCAATGTTCCCAATAAAATTTTAATATTTTTGTTAAAATGAAAAACCATTAAAGTCAAATAATTTTTTTTAATTAATTATTTTTTAATTAATTATTGAAAGGTTTTATGTTACGGGGTATTTAAATGAAAAAAAAATATCAATTTATATTCATTTTAGTTATGGATTTATTAAGAGTCGGGAAGTATTAGATATCTAAAAATGTATATATTTTTTAGAGTGTAAAACTATACAAGTTTGAAAAATGTTTGCATTTTTATGGATTTAATTTCTTGCACTTTTAAGAATTTGATCTCTTTTAATACTTGATAAGTACAAGATTAAGATGAATCTAGATGGGTGTTATTTTATTTTTTGTTCACGTCCTTGTTGTTTTTTAAGGAAAACCTTTTGGGATCCTTCGTCTTCTCCAAAATAATATCTCCTTATACTTGATAAGTCTAAGATTAAAATGTCAATTAGGTCTAGCTCAAGTAGTCGACATGAGTGTTA
>SNQJ01S0025441.1:0-24681 GCA_010110895.2 Picea sitchensis
TTTTTACAAGTATAACAATGACCAAGAAAGAAATTTTGATACCTGGGAGTAAGTGACCTTCTTTGTGATGTAGTCCATCTGGGTTCATGATCTACTCTTTCGTAGTTTCCTTCATACTGATTGAAGCTTCTTTGATTCCTGAAGTTAGGAGGTCTTCTTGGATATTCATATCTTTTGTAATCATTCCTTCTTTCTGGTATCCTAGTCCACTTCTCATCAACTGTTTGTGTAGCTTTTTCTTCAACCTTCTTGTTGGTATTTGCATCTTCTTTCTATGAAGTTTCACTCATGCATCCAAGATGTGTTAAGTCTTTTGTCACTTGAGAGTTTGTTAAGCTCTTCCTAAATGAGACAACTTCTTGTTCAAGTTTCTCACAATCTTATTCTTTCTTCTTCATTTGGACATTCCTTACTTCTCGTATTCTTCTTTCTTCTTCGAGTAGAGTTTTCAAGGAAATGGTTTCTTTTCTTAGTTTCTCAAAGTCTTCTAATTGTTTCTTCAATATTACAACTATCTTTTCACAACTAACCAATTCACTTCTTAGTTTTGTTTGCATGCCTTTGAGCTTGCTATTTTCAATATCAATATGCTTCAATTTTTTCAGATTCTGATCTTCTTGTTGAATAATTTTTTCTTCATGATTTTCTTCTTCTTCATTGGAATTTTCTTCTTCAGTGTCATTTCTTTCAATCCTTGGATAAGGAAATTCAAATTCAACATGACCTACTCCTTCACAATGAAAGCAAAAGAACTGACCTCTATTTTCTTCTTTGAAATCTGAGATGTTGTAATTTGCTTCAACTTCTTCTTCTTGTTCTTCTTCTACGTCTTCCATTACATAAAGGGATTGTAGCTTGTCCCAAATCTCTTTTGATGATGCACATGATCCCACCTTGGATTTCACTGAACCTGTCAATCCATCCAGGATGGTATCTATTGCCAATTTGTTGTTCCTTTTTGCTTCCTTTTGAGCTGTAGTCTTTGGTTTCTTCAAAGCATTGTATCCTAAAGAAAATGAGAACCAAACATATACCCCAAGAGATTTCAAGTAAGTTTCCATTCTATTACTCCAGTATTCAAAATTGCTTCCATCAAATGGTGGAATCCCATTTGGAATTTTGTCTTCCATTTCTTCTTAGGATCCTCCTTCCAATGGTTAAACTGTACTGAAGGTAACCCTCTCTGATACCACTTGTTGATACTGAGAGGGCGGTGAATCAGTATCAAGTACAATTTAAAAACTTTTTCAACTTATACTTAAACCATTCAACTATATCCAAAGAGAAATGAACAATAGTATAAAAGTTACACAAATACACCACAATACACCATGCACAATATATGAGAAATAATCAATAGTTATTGTTCAAGGGAAGTAATGACTTCCAAAGGTAGCTACAGCCTCCAAATGTAAAGGAAGGGATAAACCTAAAAGAGGAAGATACAATCCTCCAATATCAAGAGAGAGTTTAACTCTCCATCCTTGCCCCTTCCTTCCACCCAAGAATATATGAGAGATAATAAAACTTTACATTAAATCATCACCATCAACCAATCATCACATAGAACCTGATTAAAGCGATAATGCTTCTGAGACTTCTTCAATTTCTGCAATTCTTCAATTCTTGGAGTACCTTGATCACAGCAGATAATATTACTCAATGTATTCTCTAAAAACTCCTCCAATTTTCACTCATGGATCCTCCCCAAAAAGGTTATAGAAAGATGGTAGACTTTATTCAATTAAGGTCTATTCAGGAGACCCAACGTATAAGCATGCCCCACACTCAATATTTAACATATGATTCTACAACTCACACACAAGAGCTAAAGTCTGTACTCTTTCCAATGGAAGTGGTCCCACTTCATTTGGATTATGTATGAAGAAGTTATGACTATTTTACGGAACACTGTTTATTATTTAGCCAGGTGGTCACAAGCCCTATCTTCCACCAGTGTTTCTCCATAATTATAGTGAATCAAAATTTGGAATTTTTGCAGTACCTTGATATGTATTCTCAATGCCATAGCGATTTCACCATATGAATTATTCTAAAAAGTTATAGAAAAAATGGTAAGATGACACGAAAATATTATGCCTTAGTACACATCATAAAGAGACTTCATCCTCCCTTAATCAACCTTCTTTTCTTCTTATTTCTTATGAAATTTGACTTCTATTAAAGTGTGTATAATGATGTTTATTTATACCATTTATGTCACTTCTTTTTAACATTGGTTGGGCGACGCACTTTCTTATTTTGTAATTCTTTTATTTAATTATCTTTAGGGCCTACATGTACTTCCTTCTTCAATTCACTGTCATCTTCAAAGATTCATTTCTCCTCAACCATGAGGATCCGCGTGGTGTGCCACATACTGATAAAACAACATGATGTATACTATCATTCATGGGTGTTGTATATGCATGTACATTGTCCTTCATGCCCAAATACCTTTATCAATCTTGGAGTCCAAAACCCATGACTAGGGTTGACATCAATGACAACAATAGTCTTCCAACATAAGGAGACACATGTTCAACTAGCCATATTAGTATAAATAGAGGCAATATTGTATCATTGGTTCACTCACTCACACACCTCAATCACCTATAAATAATGCACAAGTTTGGAGGAGCAATAACAACTACAATTTTACAATTTTTCTCTTTTTCTCATTGTTGCTTTCTAGTACTCTCTCTTATGTGATACCCTTGGAGAATGTGTACTCTCTTGGTTATCTATTGGTTATGTGGTGTGACTTCACGGAATCATTCTTTTTTGTCAAATGTTAAGGTGCTCAGGGGTAGCTTTATGCCTATGGTTGGGTGACAATCTTTGTAACATTTTCTATGGTTAAACAAATACATCAAACATTATTCTAATAGGATATGGTCCCACACTACCTTCAAAACAACCTAACCACTATAAGGTAGTGTGGAAATTCTTTGTTAATCTCGTTATGGCGCGATTCACAGTTTGCAACTAGGGTTTTGATTTTTCTTGGTACAGCAAACCCTAATCCAACTTTGTGGGCACTTTCAATGAAGCATTGGACCTAATTTTGGGTATTCTAGTCCACCCTATCCTAGTGCACCCTCTAGTGCTCTCAACTGACAAAAGCGTCAAGTTTGAGTTTTTTGGGTCAAAGTCGAAGTCAAAGGTTGGTAGTCAAAGTCAAAAGTCAAATGTTGAATTTTAGTCAAAATTGATTTTTGTGAGTCAAAGTTGAAATTTTAGGGTTTTCTATCTTGTTCTAATCATTGAACCTTTTTTTATTGAGTTTCCTGTACTCTTTTTGTCAAGATGGTGTCTAGTTTTGAGATTAGAGACAAGATGAATGGTACTACAAATTTCAAAGGTATCCTTGTATATTCTTTCAAGTTATATCATCCAACAAAGCAAGAGTGTGTTTTCAGGGGATGTACAAGAGACATTTTCCAAGTAGTGATCTTGGATTCAATACATTCATAGGAACACACAAACCCTCCCTAGCGTTAGAGACTCCAAGTTTGATTGTTAAAATTGATATGTCTCTAGGCTGTTATGGCATTATTATGATCTTATTTTGCATCTTGATCTATTGAAGTTATGCTCATTATACTAACCCTGTAATACTAGAGATACACGCCTTTTGAATCTCCTATAGGATATATTCTTGTTCATATGTAAATTCTTATTTCTTATGAGATGAAGTTGATCTCCTTTAGGAGATGTTATTGGTCAGTGACCTAGACTCCAGGAAAAGAATATATTCATAGAGTATACCATGGTAATTTTTGTTGTTCATGTTTCTTGTTCCAGGTAGTAGGTCATAAGAGATAAATGGGGGAATTAGGACTCATAGGGAGTCAGTGATCAATAATAAGTCAACATAGTTTCGTGACGCTTTGTAGAATGCAAAGGGGCATGAAAGAGACGAGCTCTGTAGTCACGAGGATTCTCTCAGATAGAAGGAGTTTATTTCATAGTTTGAGATGAAGCATATTGATTATATCAGAAGCGTGGTTGACACCATATGATATTTTCAGTGAGGATACTGAAGAGTTTTATCATGATGGACAAGAATTCCATGGCCACACCTGTGATGACACATCTGAGGAAGTTGTGTGGCCAGGATATATATTTTCTTTGCAGAGAGAAACTTGTGCCAATATATGGTTGAGTTGTGAAAATATTATTGGGTTACAACACAGCATGCAGGTACCTATGTTGTGGTATATATAGATATGATTGATCTCAGATGATGAAGTATTGTTGTCGGGATATACAGTTTTTGGATTGAAAGTGAAGGCAGGATCAAGCACCTTAGGTTACTACTTCAACTTGGGATCAAAGCGAGTTCAAAAAGCAGGGAAGCATATATTTGTAGCACTTAGTCATATATGATATCTAGTGACACAAGATATGAAGTAGGGCGGATTTTCAAAGGATCTTGCGAGGGAATTCATCGAGAGAGATGGTGGAGGAAGGAGTAGTGAGGCTCCATCACTTACCCACAAATGAGAAAATAACTGACAGTTGCACTAAGACTCTGTATGAGACAATCTTAGAGGGAATGAAAATGTTTCTTTGGGGGAGTATTGATTATTGTAGCATCATGTCTATATTCCAAAAGATTGATCGGACGGACTTGATCATGTGGAATAGGCCCATATGTAATATTAAATAGTGAAGATTCGAGTTGCTGCTAGATGTCCTATGTGCAAATTGCATCGATTCTTGAAACTCATGAGTAGGTGAGTAGTTAACTAAAGAGTAGGTGAGTAGACCCGATAAGCATCATGCCGACTCTATCTCGAGGCCCGGGTCGTATACCATGGGATATAGGGAACATGCATGGGGTAGATGTTCTAAGCGTAATCTTTGGCTGATTAGAGGAACTCTAGGTGTTTGAGGTGGGGAAATTCCACATACGTGTATTAACATCGGGGATAAATACATTCATGGAGTGATCTATGGGGATCACCATGTGGTTTTTATGGATCTTATGTGGTAGTAATTATTGTCATGGAAGCCAATGCACGAGGTGCTAGACATATGTGTGCGATAGCGTGGAGCTAAATGCGTGCAGGGTGATTCTATGAGAGGATGACGATGTGGTGTTTGTGGATCTGATGTGGTCTTAATTCTTATCATTGGAAAATAATGACCTGAGGTGCTAGACCTGCGTGTCAGATAGAATCGAGATAAATGCATTCATAGAGTAATCATATGAGAGGATCAACTATGATGTGAATGTGGCTCCGATGAGGTCCTGATTCTTGTCATGGGACAAGAATGACCAAGGTGATAAACACATGGTGGTGGAGATGGATCATCAATATAGCTAAATGAGGCTCATGGATATTGTGATATTTTATATGATAGAAGAATACCAATAAAAATTACGATGATATGTTTTGATGATACTTATGATGATACTTATGACATGGGTGTAGCCATGGGTGAGCATGTCATGCATGTGTATCCCATGACGATGATGGAGACACACACTACGAGGTGTAGCTATAGTGTTCTTTAGTGGGTTGTGTCCCCTAGAAGAGTTTGGTAGGTCCACATGGGTGTATGCATGTGTGACGATATTAATACACGTAGAATGGTATACAAGACTATGTGAGTATTTCCCATTCCATGTGAATATGGATGGATGTGTTTGAGACCATTAATACCTCCTAGATAGAGGGAGTGTTGATATTATTGACCAGCGGGAGGTACTAACCTCCATATGTAACTGACTAGAATAGAATATTCCGAAGCAAGAAGAAACCCTCGTAGATGTGTGAAAACCCGAAGACAGGTCGACTCAACAAAATAAGTAATACTTGAAGTGATATATAGAGGAAAATGATGGAGTCATCCATGGCGAAGAGACTTTTATTCCACTGGATATATTAGTATAAATGGGGACATCTTGGCTCAATTTTTTCACTCACTCCAGCATGCCGTCACCCAAAAACAATGCACATGTTTGGAGGAGGAGCAACAACAAATTTAGTTGCATGGTTTCCTCTTGTTTAGTCTTTCTAGTACTTTCTCTTGTGAACTACCCTTGGAGAAGGTGAATCTCTTGGTTATCATTGGTTATGGTGTGGCTTCCTGAAACAATTGCTTTTATCAAAGGTTAAGGTGCTGAGGGGTGGATTATGCACATGGTTGGGTGACAATGGTGTAGCATTGTCTATGATTAAACAAGGCACATCAAACTTTATTCTAACATGTTCTTCATGCCTACACAAAAGAAGAGCCTCTTCATGTTTAAATACATCTTCTTCACACTAGGATGCACATAATAAATTGATGTATGGGATTCCTTGAGGATATCTCTTCAATTATCTCATCCCTTAGGGATGTACATCCTCCGCCAAAGAGGAAATTGCAAAAACCCATATACCTCAGTGAAATACCCTTCAAAATTAGGCTCTAATTTCCTCCCATTATGAAGTGATAATGTAACGTTTAAACACCAACTATATCCAAGAATATATCCTAACACTCACTCCCTCAATTTGGCTTCTAAGGCCACTATGGAGAATATCCTTAGTCTTTTTCTTAGGGCATCAACCATGATATTCTCATTCTCTTTGATGTACAAAATTCCAAAGTCATACTCTCATCTATTCAATCCATCACATTTGATTGACATTTAGATCCCTTTGTGTGAAGATATGTTTTAAACTTTAATGGTCCATCTTGAGCTCAAAACTTCGTCCCACAAGATAATGCCTCCAAATATTTAGGCTAACATCAATGCTTCCAACTCTAAATCATCCATGGAATAAATATCCTCATAAAGTTTCAACTTTCATGATGCAATAGATATTACTCCACCATATTTCATTAACACAACACAAGTATATAATTATGTAAAATTCTATTACTCCATAGCTATCACAATAATTCTCTAAAATTAATTTGATTCCCCAAAGGAAATTTTTAGAGAGATGAGTTTAAAACCCCAGGTGGACACTTGTGAGACACACTTGTCATTGCCTCATAGTTTTCCATTTAAAACTTCACATAATTAAAAATTTGAAGGGAGGGAGGAAACAAAACATCCTTTCTCCTATTCTATATTTTTCTCCACTAGTTCATTTTCTCCTCCACCATGCTAGGGTTTTGGATAGTTTTAAGAGTTTTATGCTATATTTTCATGGAGGCTCTAGTTCTAAAACTTGGGGGATGCAAGGAAGGAACTTTCAAGCCACTTCTTCTTCTTATTTTTTTTTTTTTTTTTTTTTTTTTTTTGTTTCTTCTTATTTTTTTGGTTTTATCTCGGCTTGCTACAACCTTTTCTCCCTTTTTTGTTTCACGTTGCATGTTTTTTTAGAACTAAGAGATTTTATATTTGTCATGGTTTCCTTTTATTTCTTCATGGGTTTGTAGGTTACGAAGTGTGGATTGAAAAATTATTATTTTTTGGTTCATATGGTATGGTCCTCTTGTTTCTCTATGCAGGCTCTTTTTGAGGCATGACCTCCCTTTCTGGTTGATGGCTGATTGAGCCACATGACCCCTCCCTTCCTAACCCATGTGTGGATAGTTTGTGTGGCTTGGATTGATGATGAATTTATAACTTTAGGGTTGTCTTGATGGTGTCTCTTTTCTTCACTTGGCTTGGTTTAATGGGCATGACCCATGGTCACCTAGCTAACCACTTTGGGGCTTAGCCATTGTGTAATAGTTTATATACAAAAGAACCCCTTTAGTTTATAAAAAATATAGTACTGTATGTATTATATCACATACATATATATATATATATATATATATATATATATATATATATATATATATATATATATATATATATATATATATATATATATATATATATATATAATTCTTGTATGTAAAAATTCCCCACACGCCTCCCCTCCCTTTTATTTTAATTTATCTTTTTATTAAGACAATTCTAACTTTTATTTTTAATTTATACTGGTATTAAGACAATTCTATAGAAACCCCAAAGATCCCTTACACAAAAACACATTTTTTTGTCTCCATCATTTCTAACTCTATGTATCTCTTTTTGGATTTCATGGGTGAAGAGGTTCTCCCTCCATGGAAATTTCAGGATTATATTTATAACCTACTGCTCAAGCTATTGGGTAGTTTCCTTAAGGTTACAAACATATTTCCTTATTGTATTTTATAATTTATGTCATGCATTATAGAATGTAGTCCCAATTGCTAACATTTTATTCATGTAAACACAAAAAGATAATTTATGTTTATAAAGAAATAAACTTTTGGGTTATTGTCCTATTTTAGGTAGCCAATTTACTTGTTTTCTAGCATAGGTAAATCTTGTTCTTATGGTTTTGTACAAGAATTTCTAAATTCACAATCATAGGTAGGCCCTAGCATAGGTAAATCTTGTTCTTATGGTTTTGTACAAGAATTTCTAAATTCACAATCATAGGTAGGCCCTTAAGGATTCAATATTCAAACTAGAGCTCTAATACCATGTGTGTCACCTTACATGAGCATAACCCTTTAATGTGTGCTAAATTTACAATTTATATTCCTAATTCATGTTAATATTAATTTACTACAATAAATACTTAGGGAAATAAGTTCTAGCATAAAAGTTTCTACTTCTGTTATTGTTATTGTAAATTAGATCATGGAATAACTCACTAATGTAGATGTCATGAATAACTTACAATAATAAATATTACAACAAGATATTTGAATATATAATGAGAAGATACTAAACATTGAAACTCATATTTAACAGGAGGGAAAACATAAATACCCTTGACTTTGTTTGATTATTTATGTAGTCCAACTCCTTCAATGTTTCCCAAACCAGATTTAATCCTCCTTCCCAACCTAGGAACAACCTATCCAATTATATAGATCCAAAAGACGTTGGGTTTCCTATCCCTCGGTGACCAAATCCCCAAGAACAATGCCCAATGGACCTAAATAATATCACAATAGTCCAAAAGAGTTAAATGTGATAGCTCAAAAATAGTTCAACCCCCTTTCCTGCAAGAAAACATTTTCTTCTAGGACATAACTTTTTTCTTCCAAGATAGAAAAACCCCTCACATCATTTCCTCCTTTTTGTTGATAACATTTTCATCCCCATTTTCCAAATTCTCCTCAACCACTCTCATTGATGGCCATCAATATCCCCTTCTATATTTTTGTGAAAATGTTAATTAAAATAAAATAATAAATGAGTTATATAGAATAAAAATAAAATAAAATGCAAATTATTTTTTCTCATGCTAGCTTATAAATGAAACTTTGACAATTTTCCCCAAAATTTATGGAAACCCACTATATCCATTTAATGCTACTAGATTGTTGTGAGTGGGAAATCCCCCTATGGACTAGCATTAAGGGTTCTGTAATGCATGCAGAAATGACCTAAAGTCTCTTACTTCTTACCATCATCCCAATCATAAACCCCCATTATTCATATGCAAATACAAGGTTAAAAAGATCAAGTTACTATACCTTAGTTTCCATGTTTGACGTTGATCCTTTTAACGTTCAGTTGCTCCTTGACTGCAAGTCTCCTCCCAAAGTTGACCTGCATTCACAAACAGACAAACAAAGAACTCCAAACATGCATGTGATATATGGACTAATGAGTTAGAGATTCAATCAATATATAATCAATAGTAAACATTAACAATCTCATATGGCGGGACGGGAAAAGTACTTCTTTTATTAATCTCACAAGAGTAACCTTACAATAGTGAGATAGACCACTACTCCTCGAATCTGGTCCTAGGCTCCTCTTCAACTGTGCTCCAACTTCTTTTGTATATGCTTCTCTTCAAACACTAGTTGAAAAAGGTTGGGACAAAGGGAATGCAAAATTGCGTAGAGTTTCTTTACTATGATTTTCCACCTCCCAAATGGGACCTCTACCCCTTATTTTATAGGCTAGAAAGAGCTAGGTATTTGGTCGAGTGATCGGCTATGGGAGGTCAAACGGTTTAGTTAATTTACCCAAAACTGTGTGTTCCATCTGCAACTTTCCATTTTTCGTGCTTTTGTTGGTACATGCGGGCTGTGTGGGTCAACTAGAGTGTACACGCGTGCATTAGTGGAGCAGGGCACGTGTGCCTTCAAAAAGGGTGTTTTTAAGAAGAGTTGTTCAGTAGTGGCTTGGCAAATAAGGAATATGAGATGACCCGGTGATAGGTAAGCATGTCCGGTACAAATTAGGGTTATAAAAAATTCCCCTTAATGTGTGAGGTCAGAAGAGCATATGATGGCCGAAATACATTATCAATCTTCACAAACATACCAAACTAGTGAGCCCAGGGACCAGAATTCGGGAGGTGCCATCTGCAAAATAAAAATTGTCTCACCAAGGCGGGCAAACCCATGCTCGAGATGAAATAAAATCATGGTTTCCAATCAAATACACTGCAGATCCATGTCATATAACTATATAAAGTGTAGCCACGAGAAATACACAATGGATCTACATATCAAAATAAAAAAAGATATACATGTATAGTATCCATATTTCAGAAGGTAACAAGGCCTGATGGTTGGAGATGAGGCTTTCAGAGCTTGAGAAACAACTTCATAATCTTCACAACTCGGGTAGGAGTGTAATATGAGTGTATGAATTCACTACCCAGAGGTCTTCGACAACTTGTCAGGAACGAACTAGAGGATCTTGATGATCAGACTAAGGGCTTCATTGATTTCGAACAAAGACTTGATTGGGCTTTCGGTATGGCCGAGCATGAGGGCAAGAGATAAAATGTAGAGGGACCAACTCAAGCTTGGTAAAAACTTCCCTTGGACAATAAAATGACAAATGATGAGTCTCATGCAGCATAATGTTGACATAATTTCACGATGCAGGAGGCAACGCAAACTCTCCAAATGTTTGGAAGAATAACCAAACGAAGGAGGACACAACTCTATGTAGTGAGAACAACTTCCTAAGGTCATATTAAATCCCAGGTCTTGACGAACAAATGAAAGGATGTTCTTTTTCCAAGGGTGACTCGATGTGCTTCCAATAAAAAGAAAATACTTTTCCCTTCCTCTTTTTGGGGTATATTTGATTTTTTATTTATTTTTGGGTCGTTTTCAATAATTTTGAAAAGCTTGAAAAAGAATAAAAGAATGCTATGTTACAAGGGAGGATCGAGTGTCACAGACATACTAGTTCCAAGTGCAAGGAACACATGGATGCTCAGAGAAAAAGGGATATATGTAGGAAAAGGACACTCGGGAAAAATCCTCCGTGGGCCAAGGTGTCAAGATGCAGAGGCAAAGTGCTATAGGGATTGCGTATAAGGCATGCTTCAGATGGTTCAGTTGAGAGCAACATGGATTCGACATTAGGCCAAAAATGTAGGTATGCAAACATGATTAATAAGACACACAATGGTAACGTCCTTCGATGTAATTTTAACAAGCCCAGAGAAGGTAAGCTCGATGGTTTTTCATATTTAGAGAGTCTGAAAAAGTGTAAAAGGAGACTCCATTGGGGTACCTTTTTCTAAGGTATTCTAGTCGGTTCAAAAAAGGGGTAAATTAGCACTGAAAAGACGTCTATTCAAAACCATTTTAACGAGTGTGATAAAGACAAGATCACATAATTTTTTTCATTTTTAAAGAGTCTGAAAAAAGCTTAACTATGGACTCCATCAGGAATTTTCTTCTAGACCATTTTAACGAGTGTGAAAGAATAAGGTCACTCGACGATCTTTTGAATTTTAGGGAGTCTGAAAAGAGCTTAACTATGGACTCCAGGGGGGTTCCATTTTCATAAATTTAGTCCCTCAGGCACGAAAAAGGGTTAAAATTATACCTGAGAATACTCTTCTAGAGAATCGAGGCCCCTAGAGTATACCTTTGTTCGTGTGGTTGACCATCCATACCGAAAAAGGGGTAAACTACCGCCAGACAGACGTGCCTTCAAATTTTAGTTTAACGAGCGTGAAGGGAAACAAGATCGCTCAACAATCTTTTCATTTTTAGAGGGTCTGAAAAGGGATTAAAGAAGACCCATGGGGGCTATGAATCATGTATGAAACTAGTTCAGGTAGAGCCCACTGCTAGGCTCAGACCAAGAGTCTCTTCAATATTCAACTTGGAAAGTCTCCCAAAAGGGAAGAAAACACAAACCACGATGTAAGTCCTCCCACGGTATAGAAACCATAGTCATGGCTTCAAGGATAGCCTCATCTGAAGGAAATTCAAAATATGAGAAATCACGCAAACGAGGGTCGATAGTCCCAAAGGGTGAAGTAAACTGACCATACTCCATATGATGATGGAGGTTCTGGCCAGGACTGGCAGAGTCTATCAATGAAGAATCATGAACACGAGGGCTTGAGGATCTACAAACAATGAGATCAGACTCAGAAGGATACTCAAGCCCACTTAGACCAAGAGGGGGAATAAAGGGCTCCCATGCCCCCATTGGATAAACCAAAGGATCAATTGTTGATTCCAAGTCTCGAGAAGGAAAACATGATTGCACAGGTTCCTTCTCAGAAGCAATTGAACACCGAGGATAAGATGCCACATAATTAACCCATGGTGGAGTGGAGTCTACACGAACACTAGGAACATACAAAGGGGCAACCTGAACTAACGCTAAATTAGGATGGTGATTATTAGATGCCAGTTGGTCAATAGTGACAATGCTTCCATTATGAGGGAAATGCATCACCCGAAAGAGCGTAGATACCACAACGTTCATAGCATATACATAATCATGCCTGAGAAGCATATTGAAATCTAACAGGACTTGCACCACTATAACATCAACAAGGATAGTCTTCCCACCTAACGAGATAGGAAATTGAGGAAGAACCCCCAAATATTCACTAGGATGTCTGTCAAAAGCCAACAACTCATGTGAAGCAGAGACAAGCTCGGGAGAAACCAAGACTTTCCAAACCGAGGAGGATAAAATACTTGCAGAGGCTCCTTCATCCACAATACATCGATAGATGTTTGTTGAATTAACTTCAACCCTTATTTGAAAAGGTGCAGAAGAAGGAAGACAAGGCTCAACAAGATCATTCCAATCAAAGGAAACCATCCTAGGGCTTGGAGGGGGTGTGCTCGGAGCGAGCGAAATGCCCCCTTGTTCCGAAAGTACAGAACTAGAAATGCTAAGAACATAGTCGGTAGACACTTCACTCCCCAAGAGAGGAGTGGGATTAGTCGAAGATGGCATCAGCATGACCACTTTGGTAGACTCAACACTCTTCAAGAGAAGAGTGGGAACATTCGAAGATCGCAACGGCGTGACCACTTTCTCAACCAATGACTGCATAAGCTGCGAGACTACATGGTCTAAAGGCACCTCACCCCTCAAAAGAGGAGTGGGATCAGCCGATGACTGCATCGGCATGACCACTTTCTCAACCAATGGCTGAATAGGATGTGAGGAAACCTCAAAAGACTTAGAATCAGAAGAGGTTGCATACATGGACCACAATATTTGTACCTCTGGAATGCCAGGGCACAAATGAGTAAGGTGATCTCCCTTGCAAAGCTTACAAGGGAACTTAGGCTTACATCCTATCCATCTAGTTTTCTCAACATAATCAATGCCCCCAGCATGACTGGCAGTGGCTGGTTGCACATCACCAACATGACTTGAAGAGGTTCGTGATGGGTCGATAACATGACTCGTAGAGGCTATAGACCCATTGCCAGTATGACTAGCAGGGACTTGACTTTTTCCCCTAGCATGACTGGTAGGGGATGGGTGCTTGCCTCAAGCATGAAATGCAAAGGCTGGGTGCTGGTATTCAACATGACTTGTGGAGGTTGAGGACCTATCTCCAACATGACTCGTAGAGGTTGGTGATTTCTTATTCCTATTCTTCCTCTTTCTACTTTGTTTAGGCTTCCGATTACTAGTAACTGTACTTTCACTAGGGGTAGGAGAAGGAGGAGGACAAGACTTTGTTGACGAAGGAACATCAACATGGTGCCCATGAAATAAGGTTCTCAATTGAGAAATGTCAAGAGCATTCAGGACATTTGGAGTGGTATCCAACCAAACCGGTAGTCCCACATTGAGTCTAGGAATGTACAAAGTGGCCATCAAAGGGACACCAACATTTCCCAAGAAAGGAAAAGAACAAGAATCCCCTTGCGAAGGGGTTCTTTGGTTGGTATCGTCGAGAACTTTAGCCATGAAGATCTTATGCACAGGTTATCCCCTTGTGGGATTGTTCAAGTTTGTAAAAGTCTCTCACACTGACTCTAGTGAACTAGTGGTATCAAAACAATGCCTATAAAGAGGCGACTCCATGTTTCTAAGCGGAAGACCAAAAGGTCCTCATGACTGGCAGAGTGAGAAGTCTACCACCCTAGGTCAAAGACCCAAAGCAATGACTGACTAACTCACTATGGAAAACTAGAGAGCACAGAGCACACACTAAAATCTTCTAAATGAAAATCAAGAAAATGACTATCTAGTTGGAAGAATAGTTATGCCAGCTAACAATAGAGAAACTTACCAGTGAAAGTACAACTCGAATATGAAAGCACCCTCCGGGTATACTCTGCAAAGCATGGCCTGATGTCTGCCCTAGGTACTACAGTATACCCCAGTAGTCACCTGTGTAAGTCCCTAAAATAAAGGCAACTAGGTTTCCAACTTGTGAACAGTCACCAGGCGGGTACAATCAACATTTGGGTGGACCGCAATGAGCAGGGTATCAAGCCCAAAACCTATCAAGGGTATCGAAAGAAAGTGTTCTAGAAGACAATTGAGGACCTTGAACAGATTCGAGACCCACAAAGCTCCATGGAAAATGCGATCAATAAAATCCCAAGATAATCCCTCTATATGCGTTCCCCACTATGCTTGGTCCAACTTTGGAGGGGTTATCTTTGCTACCTTTCTGCACGCGACCTTGTGTTTAGCCCCTGTGTTAGAGGGGAGTCCCAGGTAACTTTCACATTTACTGGACTTTAACACTCCCTAACTTAGACTCCAATGTTTGATTTAAAGGCCTTGAAGAGTTTCATCTCCATCCTAATTCAAGGCCCTAACCCTAAACTAGTTGGTTGACCCTACAAACATAAAAAGTCTAGTTAATTTTAGATTTAGCGTTCTTTTTAATGGCTTGATTTACCCAAAAAAGGGTGCGGTGGTGCAAATGATGTTGTTAAGACTCTTGCAAAAAATGATGAAACTTACATGAACACTGGAAAAGAATGATTATCTTTCTTATTTTTCTTTTGAAATTCTTTTAAGATGAGAAGAAAACACCACACAATGCTAATTTCTTTTTCTTTTTCAAATAACAATGCAAAGCAAATGCCAAGAAAGAAAGAGATCTAGCAAACTAAGTTTTTTTATTTTTATTTTCTTCCAATCAAAACAAAAATAACAAAAGATTCTAAAAGAGACTGATGAATGCACAATTCATGCCCCCCCTGGGCCATGAAGGGGAATTTTTTTTTAAAATGCAACTCATTTTCTTAAAATTTGAAGCTAAAAATAAGTTAAAAAATCTAGGAAACACAAGATTTTTTTTTTTTTTAAAAGACAAGCAAACTAACGTCAAACCTAGGCTAAAGAATGCAACAAGAGAGACCAATACTAGATCAAGAAAACCCCTGACAGGTGTGACTCTTGATAGGGAAGAGGATGACTACCTCTTCTAAAAAACAAAATTTCTCAACAGGTACGCTACTGACAATTCAATAGCCAATGTATGTACATGGGCTGTGCAAGGTCAGGGTGTGTGTGCATGCATGCATGCCTACTATAGGCTGCGTGTACCTCTGCAAATCCTCAAAAATTGAAAAACAAGCAATCAAGAACTGACAGGGAGTACTGGTATTGAGAACCAGAAACGCTTGAAGACACATAAATTTACTTTAACAGAAAAAGATGCAAGGAAAATGATAATATGAGGTTATGCCTAGGTTATAGAATGCAACAACAGAGACTAGAACTAGATCCAAAAACCCCTGAGAAGGATTAATTCTAATAGGGAAGAGGATGACCGCCTCTCCTAAAAAATATTTTCTGGACTCAGACACACTACTGATCCTTCAACAACCAGCATATGTATGCGGGCTATGTGAAGTTAGGGCACGTGTATATGCATGCAGGCCTTATATAGGCCGCGTATGCCTTCGTAGCTTAACATAAAAGAAAGAAAAAGCAGTCAAGCGAAGAAAGCAGGGAGTACTGGTCTGGAAGACCATAATCCCCACTAGCTCAAACTCTTGCAGAAACTCAGAAAAAAGGTAATAAAACCAATTTAAAAAAACCCAAAAAGTATCCCCCAAAACCCTAGAGATCTCCCCAGTACGGTTGCCAATTTTGTTGTGGGTGGGAAATCCCCCTACGGACTAGCATTAAGGGTTCTGTAATGCATGCAGAAATGACCTAAAGTATCCTTCTTACCATCATCCCAATCATAAAACCCCATTATTCATATGCAAATACAAGGTTAAAAAGATCAAGTTACTATACCTTAGTTTTCGTGTTTGATGTCGATCCTTTTAACGTTCGGTTGCTCCTTGACCGCAAGTTTCCTCCCAAAGATGATCTGCATTCACAAATAGACAAACAAAGAACTCCAAACATTCATGTGATCTATGGACTAATGGGTTAGAGATTCAATCAATATGTAATCAATATTAGACATTAACAATATCATATGGCGGGACGGGAAAAGTACTTCTTTTATTAATCTCACAAGAGTAACCTTACAATAGTGATATCGACCACTACTCCTCGAATCTGGTCCTGGGCTCCTCTTCAATTGTGCTCCAACTGCATTTGTATATGCTTCTCTTCAAACACTAGTTGCAAGAGGTTGGGACAAAGGGAATGCGAAATTGCGTAGAGTTTCTTTACTGTGATTTTCCTCCTCCCAATGGGATCCCTACCCCTTCTTTTATAGGCTAGAAATAGCTAGGGATTTGGTCGAGTGACTGGCTATGGGTGGTCAAACAATTTAGTTAACTTACCCAAAATTGTGTGTTTCGTCTGCAACTTTCCATTTTTCGTGCTTTTGTAGGTACACGTGGGCTGTAGTGGGTCAGCTAGCGTGTACACGCGTGCAGCAGTGGAGCAGGGAGCGTGTGCCTTAAAAAATGGTGTTTTTAAGAAGAGTTGTTCAATAGTGGCTTGGAAAAGAAGGAATATGAGATGGTCTGGTGCCAGGTAAGCATGTATGGTGCAAATTAGGGTTATAACATAGATATTTATGTATGTAATATACTTTCCATAATCATTAAACCATTAATTAAGTAGTTAATAACTTACCTTATTAATTAGTACGTCAAGTAATTGTATTTGTGTACATGAGTAGTGTATGTATGCATAGTTGGCATAAACATATCTTGCACATGTGCTAATGATAAACAACCACTGGTTCTAATGCATAATTCTTGCATGTTCACAACCAAGCACACATGATAGTAGATCATGTAAATACATAATTAAGTAATCTTCACTAACAAAATTACAATAATTCATCAATTATCAATCACCAAGTTTTCTAAACATGGTAGGAAATAAGTAAATAAATAAGGGTGACATAACTAATCTATAAGAACCATTCTCAACTAACTTCAAATCATGCTTCCTCCCTAACCTAATTCCATCTTCCACATCCTATCCTTTCCTTTATCAAAATATGTTCAAGTGTCGATTATATCGACCTAGATCTAGATATAACACATAAGTGGAAGTGTCAACTATATTAACCTAAATTCCCTAGTAGGAAAATGGTAGTTTCCATCACACATCTAGGGGAGTGTGGATTAACAAAACCCACCCACACCTCTAGGTGTTAGAGGATAAATAGTGGGAAATACCTCCACCCCTCTCGATAGAACTAGGGTCAACACCCTATCATTGAACATATTGTATTGTTGTTGTTGTTCTTAGAGCTACATCATCAAATAATAAGTTTTGGTAATGATGCTTCCTGTAAAATACACACTTACCTACAAATCATAACAACATTTTGAACCAATAATTGATTCACAAAATAATGCTTCATAGCACACCATTACTCTTTTTATGTCCATGACATCAATGTTACTTTAGTACCATAGTTATCTTTCTATATCTTAGCCTATTAACATGTAGGTTAGCTTACAAAAACACATCAACATGCATAACCATATAACCATTTTCATGATATTAACAATGTTACATATTGGCATTCAAAGTAGGAAAGTAGGTTTATTTACCATGTGCCTCGCACCAACTACCCACTCACAATATAAATTGAACTAGTATCACAATATACCAATGTTACTTAAGTACCAAAGTTATCTAGCTATCTCTTAGCCCATTAACTTATAGGTTAGAATACTAAAACACATCATCATGCATAACCATATAACCATTTTCATTATATTAACAATTTTACATATGTGCATTCAAAATAAGAAAATATGTTTATTTACCATGTTATTCACACCAACAATCAATTCATAATAAAAATCAAACTGGTATACATGTACCTGAATTTGCTTTTAAATTTTTCATTCTTAAGGGAATGGTCTAATTGTAATCATTAATAACATAAATGTTAAAACTTGTACATGAATTTGTACATATAGGTAGCTCCACATGTCCTCATAATATATTTCTATCAATCTAGTTGATTTCAATAGACAATAAGAAAATAAATAACAATATAGGTTTGTTGACGCTTGAATCCGCCAAGACCGAAATGACAACCAACCAAAAATAAAACCGCATGAGGATGTGAATCGTTTTGTGTTTTTATAGAGGGGGTACTCCTCTTTGTTTTATGATATTCTTTGATATTCTAGATTTCCAAAATGATATAGGACTTTGGTAAAGTACACTATTATACTCAAAGAAAGACAAAAGTTGAAGAAAATATAAATGTTTTACTTTAAAGATAATTCCTGAGAGATGACCAAGAACCTCATACATCACACATTTGAAAACATAAATAAAATTTCCTCACATCTATCATAGCGAAAATAAAATATTTCTGATCACACAAACAAAAGAAGATGATCCATATGCATCAGAGAACTTTAATAGAGTAGACACATGTGGAGCTTGAAAGAAGAAAATGATAGACCAATATCAAATGTTTTATACTCAAAACTCAGAGTTATAAAATACCTTCAAAGCTAATCCTGACTTAGTTCTCTTGGGATTTCTAAAAAAATATTAAATTCTATTACAATGCTTTGAAATTAAAATGTGTTTATCCATAGGACTGGGATTAGGTCTCCCGCAAACCATAAAAGTAAATATAAAAAAGAAGTAGACTTTGAAGAGAAGCAGGTGGGTGGAGGAAGAGTAGAAATACCTGGAAGGAAGAAAAAATGAAATTATTAGATTTCGGTTAAACCTTTCTAATTAAAGAATCAAAATAATTGGATGAAAAACTAATAAGGAAATCAAAATGTGATCAACATAAACTTACTATGATGGTATCTCATGTTTTTCACTTGTTTTTTTCTGTCCTTTTATTTTCCTCGTTGACAGTTACAGGAACTGTGTCAACTTCTGTTTCTTGGCCCTCTTTAATTGATCAATTTCCCTCTTAAACCAGTCTTCAATGTAATTCTTCATTGGCACAACATTTATCTCATGACTAATTTTGATATTAAACAATTCACTCTATAAATATCTTAGGTCATGAGAAATATCCTGGATTGACTCTTCGATATCTTGATTTTTTATAGAATAATCGATAAGACAATTATCATTATGTTCTTCACCATATTCAATTATGCCATTAAATTTATTAGTCGATAATCCCTTTAGTATCTCCATGAATTCATCAAATTTATTCCTTGTCATAAACATTGAATTAAAAATTAATTTAGGATCTTTCACCTCACCAATGCTTCCTTCCAAATCTATTTCTGTGAGCCTTCTGAATAATTCTTCTCTTTTCACTATAACTTCATTGCATGCTTGGACAATGTTTCTCAAATTCTTTATCTTTTCTTTCCAACATGCATTCAACTGTTTGATCCGACTAGGAGAAGGAAAATCTTGTTCTCTCCTATTTAATTCTGTCATGTTTGAGACTTTTATCCCAAATGGTAAAACAACATCTGTGTAAAATCCTTCTTCATTCTTAAAATCAGCTTGGTGATACTCATGAAATGCATGTGCTCTTGAACCAAAAGAAACCATATTTTTAGATACCTCCCAGACCTCTATTATCAATGACATTCTCTTTTTAATATTTTTCTCAACATAATTTTGAACCACTGAAAGAAAACTTGATAATCCCTTTAACTTGATACTAGGTGTAGTTGGTTTAATCATTGTCAAAGGACTAGCCAATATGGGAAGAGGCATCAAGGAAACCTCCAATTCTTTGATCCTCTCCTTTAAGTTGGCATTTTCAACCTCTAAACCATCAATAGAGTTGTCAAGTGCATCCCCAGTTTCCCTATGAATTTTGGAAATCTGGGATGGTCGCATATCCTTGAGGTCGACATCTGAGTGAGAATTTCCTTTCTTATTTTTCTTGTCAATTCTTTCTACAATCATCTTTTTAGATTCTCTGTAAAAAACAACGCCTTGAAAAGTGAAATATTCTTCCTCACTAAAGGATGCATTCCTAATAACTTCTAGTAAAGAATCTTGTTGATCAATATGCTCATGTTGTTTGATTGTAGGAAATATTTTTTCAATGTCTACTTCTAGTTCCATATCTTCCAAGGAAAATATTTGAATATCATTTTCTATAATATTATTTTCTTCCTCTTGCACTGGGGTTTTTCTCTTTTTTCTCACAGGAAACTTGTGTGAAATTTCAATTTTTCCAGAGGGAGGAATCTTCTCTCCCCATCCACTGGAACCATTATTGATGGTATTTTTAATTGGGTGGGCCATTGGAGCACTGCTCCTGGAGGTAGTATTCTTAGGAGTGGCAACTGGAGATTGAGCACTTCTTTCACTAAGAATTTTCCCCGTTTTTTTGTAAAGATCATTACTGCTAAGTAATGTTTCTAAATCGACAATGTTATGTACAAGAGTGCTTTGGATGTTAACTTCTTCTTCTCCACTCAAGACTGTTTGAATGAAAGAGTTATTGAACCCTAATGACAACATATGTCCAACGAAGATTTTGTTTGGATGAAAACCTTTGATCTTTTCAACATACTTTAAACTCACATTGTTAAAACGATTTGCAAATTTGTCAATTTTATTTATATTTATGAAAACAAACTCTCCAATTTTCCATGGCAAGGGAATAAATCGATTTTTCCTTTTTTCATGGAAAAAGTGCAACCATAAATTATATTTCCTCGCTACCTCTATAATAAATAGTTTATCGGGTACATAATAAAGAAGGAAAGAAGGATTTTCTTTTGAGAAGAATATCCTTATTATATTATGATTCTCCATTTTCTCTATTGTCCCATTTTTCTCTAAAAATTTGGTATCTTCAATAGATATCTTGGGAGTGTTTGCGCCCAAAAAAAGTTTTTTGAAGACTGAAAAAAAGTCATTATACACTTCATAGAAAAATAGAGGGTTTTTATGCCTCCATAGTGCCTGATACCAAAAGGTAATGGGATCTGATTCACAATTTACCCTTTTATTGATGGTCAAGTTTGGGAATTGGCAATAGTGCACGATAGAAAATATCAAATAAGAGGTCGTAAATAATTTTCTATGTTTTTTATAATGTGACAATTGGGAAGAGATTTCAATAGAAATGAGTTTTCCCCAATAAAAAATAGCATGTTCTTGGACTGTAAAATAAAGAATATACAAAATCATCTGATATATAGAAGCAATGTTCTCCTGGCCTGTTACTCTGATAAATAGCCATGCAATTTCTCGACAGAGATTCTTTATAGATTCAACCTGGATTCCAGTTATGTCCGTTGGGACAGATGTGGGATTATCCAAGTAATCTGGCAGGAGGTCAAGACCATTATTATGCTTCTTCAAGAATTATCTACAATATTCATCTTTGAAAGTAAGAATCGGTTCTGGTAGCTTTAACATCTTGCAGAACACTTGAGGTGAAAGAGAAATCAAAGAATGTCTCTGGAGTTTTATGATTCTTTGATTCTCTACGTATTTTTCCACACACCATGCAACGATTTCCTTACAATTGAAAACCCCAAGAACAAAACCAACATGAGCAATTCCAAATTTCCAAATTACATTCCCATCTTTTTGTTCTCTAGGAGGGGAGGAATAATACCAATATCACTAGAAGTTTTGATCTTGGCGGCCAAAAATATTCAGAGTGTCACCGCAGAATTGTTGTTGAGTTGATGCTTCCATTAAATTGACAAAACTATTACTTTAGTTGGATAATTATCTCAAATAAACCTTTTTAGAAAGATAATGATATTTTAATCCCTTGGAAAATGAAGATTAAATGATATTTTAATGAAGTATTCCTTGATCCTTTCGCCATTAATGACGATCTTTTTGCAGCCTGAACAACAATTGTTAGCATTTAAAAAGTACTTAATGTGTATTGGGAAATGCAACAAAATGGTGGAGATCAGTGTGGGAGAATTTTAATATAAGATTTTTGTGAACCCACCAACTTGCGATTGTAGAAATGATCAAAATTATACTAAGTGTAGAGGAACGGTCGGTCAGGCTCGTGTGCATGAAGAATGTAATACTTTGGAGCCCGAAACATGCGGCGAGGATAAATTTTAAGTGATGGTCGGAATGTATATCATGGAACTTGAAGTCAAAAGTGAAGATCACAGAAAAAACGAGAGTGAATGTTTGAACCCGCCAACCCGCTAACTGAAATATGGCTAGGTATAGTAACCCAGAAAGGGAAAAAAGAAGGGGGAAAAGGAAATGTGAATAAGGGAATTTATGGAAGGGGGAAAATAAATGGAGTAAAGAAGTGGGGAAATTAGAATGTGGAAGGGAAAAATGGAAGCACGAAAATGTCTCAACAACTAGATCCAACTGTGGGTTGTCAAGAATCCTAAATTTTCATAACCAAATGATTCTATCCTTTGGGATATGGAGTCGAATAGTAAGGATGTACAAAATAAATTTAAAACTATGTACAAGGAGATGAGAAAATTTTAGGCAAAGAAACTTTTCAAATGTTTCCCATTAACAGGGAACATGAACATTTTCCCCTTCATGTCTTTGAACATATATGAATTAAAACCCGTAATATTTTCAATGATATATGTTCCAATCCAGAGTGCTTCAAATTTTGTGTGCATCGATGGTTTCTCCTTATCTTTGTTATAGAGTAACACCAGTTCACCCTTTGAAAATTCTTTAGGGTTGCACTCTGATCAATTTTTTTTTGATACTTTGTTGTCTCTGCAAAGTTCTATACAAGGCTTCACTTCATTCTTCTTCCAATTTTAATAATTGATTCATTCTCTTTTGCATAGGTGTACTATCTTTTGCGTCCTCTCTATTAACCACACAAGTTAATGCATTTAAATCGAGGATGATTGGAATTTTTTCTTCTTTCCCATAAATCAACATATACAGAGGCATCCCAGTACTGTCTTTCAGAGTCATTCTGCTCACCCATAAAGCATATGTCAATTTCAAAGGCCAATTCTTTTGGTTCTTATCAAAAAAAAAAATCAATATCTGAATGAGTGTCTTTTTGGTGGATTCTACAAGAACATTCCATTGTGGACAATAATTTGATTACTTCCCCATGACGATGCCATATTCTCCACAAAATTCTATAAATTTTGACACAATGAAAATTGAACCATTGTTAGTAATGAATTTTTCTGGGACACCAAACCTTGACAAAATATTATCTTTGAGAAACTTAATAGACTCTTCAGAATCAACCCTTTTTAATGCAACTTCTTCCGACCACTTCGTAAAATAATCTGTAGCGGTGAGGATATATACGTTCCCTTTTCTTGATTTTGGATTTATTGGTCCAATGACATCGAGTCCCCATTGGGAAAATGGTTTTTCTACAGATATAGGCTGTAATGGCATTGCATATTTTTCCATTTTTCCTGAAAATTGTTCACAAGAGACACATTTTCTTATGGTAGCATATGAGTCCTTAAAAAATGATGGCCAATAAAACCAAACTCTTATTCATTTATGAGTCATGGTGGTGGGTGAAAAATGTCCGCCACATATTCCTTCATGGAATTATTTCATCAATTATTGATCTCTCTTTTCATCAACTCACCTTAACAATATTCCATCATAGTTCCTTATGAATAATACATCAACAATAAATACATACTGATTTGACTCCATTTTCAGTGTCCTTCACTCCTTTGGGTTCATGGTGACTAGAAATTGTCTCGACCTTAAGTAAAATATAATATTGTTTTACCATTCTGAAACTGCCATAGGTTGTCCAACTGAAATCGAAATTAATCCATCCAAAGAATCACTATTCACAATCTGTTTACACTGACCCTATCCTTTGAATACTTTTAAAGGCTTAATTTCAATGTCATACTCTTGAATCTTTGCCAACCAAATTTCCCTTTTTCCTTCTCTCAATTTCTGATTTAAAATCATCTTCACAACAGAGGATGGAACATATCCAATGAAATGAGAATTTAATATGTAAGTCTAAAAGTGTGCCACTTCTTTTATAAGAGATAGGGATTTGTTGGTTATTGTCTTTCACTTCTTCTTGGGTTGACCCAGGTGTTGGTTGTGGAGCCTAATTATCTTCCTGATTTAGAGGTCTTTTACTTTTAGCCGTGTTTATACCCCAT
>SNQJ01S0025441.1:52017-85767 GCA_010110895.2 Picea sitchensis
TAACAAAATAAAAATAAAAATAAAAATAATAAAGTTAGAATATTTAAAATTATAAATTATAATTTATTTACTTATAGTATGTGATATGTGTCTTAAAAATATAGTTAAAAAAATTAATAACATTGATTAAAAAAAGGAATATTTAAAGCCACTTAAAAAAAACTTAAAGTTAGAATATTTAAAATTCTAAATTGTAAAAATAAAAATAAAATACTCAAAGTTAGAATATTTAAAATTATATTTTCAATTTTAATGATTATTTTTATATAAACAAAAATGAGATGTTTAAATAATAATATAGATTTTAATTTCATTTAAAATTTTAATTTTTTAAAATAGTTTTGTGAAAAATTTAAGCACTTATAGCATTTCCGAATACTTGGTGCAAATCTATTTTCATTGTTTATAACCAAATAAAATTATAAATTTCAATTTTAATGATTACTTATATATAAGCATAAATGAGATGCTTAAATAATAATATAGATTTAATTTCATTTAAAATTTTAATTTTTTAAAATAGTTTTGTGAAAATTTATGCATTTCTAGCATTTCATAATACTCGGTGTAAATCTATTTTCATTGCTTTTTTTTTCAATAAAAAAAAAAATTATATTAGAGAATATAAAAGTTTTGTTGCAAAATCTCTTACATCAAGACTGCTAACAAAATGCAAGAATTATGTTACAAAATTTCTTACAAAGACTGTCAACATAAATCAAACTTCCTATCATTTTGTTCAATGAGACTAATAATTGTGCTCAAACTAACATTTACATATAGAAATCTGTCTTTCATACATAGGAAATAGTATTTATCCTCAAGTTTTGTAATCCCATTTCAAAAAAAAAAAAAAAAAGATTTCATTTACAACTCCCCTTACACTAATGCCAAGTTTATATATACATTCAATCTTACAAAATTTGATGTAAGTCCATCATTCCCTTCTGCATAATATATCCCATCCTCGTCTAGAAGAAAGACTTATTTCGACAAAAGATCAGATTCCTTGTTATATGCCCTGTAAATATGATGGGGTTTTAGTTGAATAAATCTCTTGCTCAGCTCTCGAATTCTAGTCATCCAAGGCTGAAGAGAGATCACCTGGAGATTATTATCATTAGCAAAGGAGTCTATGATAATTTTTGAACCACTTACCAGATGTAATATATTTATCTTTTTAAAGAAAGCAAAATAAAGAATGCACCATAGAGCAAGAAGTTCACCCTTTGTATTAGTACCCCTACCACAGTTCATCTTCAGTCTAAAAGTGCCTATCATTGCTCCAACCCCACATTTAGTACCTCTTTCTTGTGAAGCGCCATCAAAGAACCCCATTGTCATATCCCAGTCCAATTATGGAGGCCTGTCAATCCTACTGCCCTTTGCAGCATAAGAAAATTTAGTTTCTCCCATATCTTGTAATATGCTATTGCATACTCTGACCCTATTAGGAAAACAATCTTCAACATTTTCCTTCTTCTTTATCCAGTTATATAAACAATCTTAGGAAAACAATCTTCTTTAACATTTTCCTTCTTCTTTATCCAGTTATATAAACATTCTGCAATATGTCCTCCATTTTAATTATTTTTGTATATTGTACCAAATGCCTTTTGTAAATCTACAGTCAACAAAAAGATGCTTCACATTTTCCTCCTTGATACCACATAGTACACATTTACTAGGACCAACAATTCCTCTTTTCAGCAAATTCTCCCAAGTCAGAATTTTGTGTTCAAGCATAAGCCAAGTAAAAAGTCGACTTTTAATGGAACCTGCCAATGCCAAACTTCAGTATACCAAAAAGGTAGGTCCACCTCCTCCTCCAATAATTGGACTTCATAGGCCTATTTTGCATTAAATTGTCCCCCCTTAATATCCCAGGACCATATTAAAGTATATTTTTCATCGTTTAAATCAATTCCTGAGCCAATTAACCCCTTTACATATTTTTCCCATTCCTCTAATAGTTCTCCTTCCAATCCTAGGGTCTCAGCCTTTTTCAAGTTTGCATGACTCAAATCCTCCATTTCCAAATTCCTTTCTTGTGCTAGAAATTCAATACCTAGTAACTTCAGAGTATGAATAAGATTCCTAGACAATTTATAATAATTGTGTGCCCCAACCATTGGATCAGTCTCGATTCTGATATCTCTCCCATTACCATGTTTCCAATCTAGCCAGTCTATTATTATGGGAGTGGATGAGGTGAGTGCTCTCCAAATATTTGAAATTCTAGACCATCTTTTCCTTCCCTCCTTAAACCACTCAGTCACAGATTTATTTTTGAGATACTTTTTCAGTATCGCCTCATGCCAGAGACCGGGTACCATATGACACCTCCATAAGATTTTAGTTTCTAGGGATTTCCCAAAGGTAATTTTTTTTTTGATACCCCAGCCACCCACTTTCTTTGGTTTGGCTAACTTCTTCCAGCTAATTAGATGTATCCCTTCTTTTGTCTTTTTCCTAGTCCACAGAAAACTGAACATCCTCCTTCTGATATTATTTAAAGTACATTTAGGAATTTTCGCTAATGATAACCAATACACAAGTAAGATTTCCAGTACAACTTTGACAAGAGTGAGCCTGCCCCCTAAAATGAGCCACATATGACTCCAATTTGCAATTCTTATTTCAATTTTTTTCTCCAACCAAATCGAGTATGTCTTATTATAACAGTTTGGTTTGATGTAACATCCAATATACATAAATACCTCCTCAACTGGTATAACATCAAATGGCATAAAATCCTTCAACAAAGCTAGTTCCCCTGCTGCACAGCCAGCTTCTTAGAAATAAGACTTATGTGGACTGAATGCCATACCTATTGCTTTGCAAAATAGATAGAGGATTTTCTAATACACTTTCTTTCCACTATGTTTCCAATCCCAAAAAGTATGATATCATCAAAAAACATTAAATGAGTCATTTTTATCCCTCTTGCCACTGGAATACCTTCTACATTATTTTCCCCCACCTGCTCCTTTATAACTTTGCTTAGCCCTTCTACAATAAGAAGAAAAAGTAAAGGTGACAAAGGACACCCCTGCCTTAGTCCCCTTGAACTTTTGAAGAATTTAGTAGGCTTACCATTTATCAACACAACATAGTTTGTTGAGGTCACACATCCCATAATCCAATCTGTTGCTTCTAAGTTCAGTCCCACCTGTAGTAATACTAACCTTAAGAACCCCCATTCCACTCTATCATAAGCCTTTATCAGATCTAATTTTAGTACCAAAGATTTGATTTTTTTCACCTTGATGCTATGTAGGGCTTCCTCTACAACACCAATGGCATCAGTAATTTGTCTTCCCTCAAGGAATCCAAATAATTCCTTTGATATCCCAAAGGAAAAAAAATATTTGATTATGGTAGCTATAATTTTAGTGATAATCTTGTACACTAAGTTGCACAAAGCTATAGGTCTATAGCCTCCAAAAGATCTTGAGCTATCACTTTTTGGAATGAGGGGAAGAAAGGTAGCATTTAGTGCCCCAGAAACCCACCCTTTCCTTATGGAATCTTCCACCATCTCCAAAATATCAATACCCAAGATATCATAAAAATCTAGGAAAAATCCCACTGTCCAGCCATCCGAGCCAGGACTTTTAGAGCCTTTAAATCCTTTTAAAATTTTCAATATTTCTACTGAAGTGACTAGTTTAGTTACTCTGAGATTATCTTCCTATGTGAACATCCTTGGATAGTTCTTTAAAACTGCTAATTGATTAGAAATGAAAAGATTAAAATGTTCCTTATATATATTCTGAAGATATCCTACAAAATCCACTTGTAAATCTTGATTGCTAGAAATCATAGAACTGTATTCCTTATTAATCTCCCAGATATTATTTATCCGATTCCTGGAATTTGCAAAAGCATGGAAAAAAATTGTATTCCTATCACCAGAATCCAACTAGTTTATTCTGCTCTTCTGCCTCCAAGTTTCCTCCTCCTGTCTCAGAAGAACTAGTTTCCTCTTCTCCATTTCTAAAACTGCAAATTTATCTACCTCCTTCTCAAATCCCCCTAGGAAGTTTGTATAATAATTATCCAAGTCCAATTCAAGCTTGATCATTTCTTCCCTTGCTTCATATTTTTTCTTCCTTTCCCATTTTCTCACCAGATATTTTAGTAATTTTAAATTCTTTACCAGTGAGTCCATTGGGTTTAGTACCTCTATTCTGAAAAGTCCATCCCATTTGGTTCTAACAAAGTTAACTAGTTCTGGGTCATCTAGCCAAATAGAGTTGAACTTGAATGGATAACAAACTTTTTCAATCTCTGGTTCCAAGTGTAGAATCACAGGTAAGTGATCTGAGATCTTTAGATTATAGACCTAAGTTCTATACATGATCCCTGACAAAGAAATATCCTCTGAAATAAAAATATATATCCAGTCTCTTAGCTATATAATACTAACCACCTCTATCATTCCTACAGGTGGGAAGAATTTTAATAGGCTCTACATCCACCAAACCCTCTTCTTGTACCAACTATCTAAAAAAGGGTTGTAAGGAATTTGATATAGCATGTGCACCCCAAACTTCTCTACTTGAGTTAGTGAAATTTAGATCCCAACCCAAGATCAAAGAGTGTTCCTTTAGTATCCCTTCCCTTTTAATAGTCTCCCAAAAAACCTCCCTATCTAAGTAAGGACCATATCAGTTAATCAACTTCAACTTTTTATCCAATTCTTTTACAGTTCCTTCCATCATAATCCCTGCAGAAGTCAAGTAGGCATTGAAATCATATTTTTTTGGATTCCACATAGTTAATAAACCACCTGAAAGTCCAGGAGAATCCACCCCACAAGAATACCAGTTTGGAAGAATCTTAACAATAGTTTCCATTGCTTTAGTATCACTGACCATAGTTTCCTGTAACAGTAAGACATTAGGTTTTGTAAGTTCTATGAACCTTTTAAGGGCTAAGTACTTTATATATCCCCCACCTATAATTTAGTGTGGCCACAATCATTTTTAACTTTGGCTTGGGATTTTTGTGCTCTAAGCACCCTTGGACCAACATTCAAATTAGTACCACACATAACATCTTTTTCCTTCTCAATACCTTATTTCTTTGCACTTATAGTCTTCAGAGGTGAGAAATACTTCTCAAACCCTCCCCGAACAACCCCTTTCAACAAAGTTGCCTCACCTCCCTCAAGTGGAGATCTATTGAGAACGTCTCTATAGGACGGGATATAGTTAATGACTGAATTCTCTACCTCATCCAACACTCTCAGACCTGTCTAAACTAAATTCAGATTACTGAAAGTATCTTCACCTACCCCGAAAGGATCATTGTCCTGTGTGGGAAAAGAAAAGGACTTAGTCCTCCCCTTCTAATCTTCTAAACTCACTATATCAGGAGTTACATTAGGTAGAGTAAAACATGCATGGCTTCCCCTTATACCCGAATATCCTTCCTTCCAAACCTCAAAACCTTTCCATGGTGCCTTAATACTAACCTCACTAGAACTGAACTCAGAACTCCCCGATACCAAACTAAGCCCGACAGCCATTTCTTCAGAAGGAATATTTTCCGCTAAACAAATCCTCTCTCCATATGCTATCAGATTAACTCTTGTACATTTTAATGTATCATTCTGAACCGGATCGCACGACTGTATCGCAATCCCCCCCAGCTGAGAAGCAAACCCTTCATCCATAAAAAATTCTTTACCTCCCTCTCCCCCAACTCTATCGACTTCCAACAAAACTACACCTGGAAACTTCCCTATCCCCTCACTAGGGCCTTCACAATCACAGTGACTTCCCAAATCTAACTTCCCTTCCAAAACTTCCCCAGTCTTATGAATCACCTGATCAATACCGTTATTTTCCCCCACAATACTAGCAAATAGTGGTAAAAAGATATTTAAGCACAAGAGATTTGACTTACCCGACGCTTGATCACTTTCCAGATCTTGCGGTTGTCTACGCCCGTGCCATTCTTCAATAGGCAGATTCATAACAGAATAATACAGCTTTAAATCTACTTAAACTAACACATATTTCAGCTCTAAAACCAACTTTTGATGAGGACTGGTACAGTCATGCCTTAAGTGCCCCGTCGCTTTGCAGTCAATGCATCTGAACGACACTCACAGGTAGTCCAATTTCTGTAAGCAAGCCACACCATTCCAAATGATCGAGCAATCTTGACCGGAAGACCTTCAAACGGGTTCATTTCCACAAGAAATTTACCCATCCTCCTGTCCAATCCCAAAAGGAAACCATGATCCACATATAAAAAATTGCCAATCGTTTTTCCGATCTCCCTAAAGGCTTCCCAATTCCAAACAATGAGCGAATATCCAGGTAAAATAACCCACAAGTGTCTGTATCTGATCACCTCTTTTTCCTGGTTGAAAGCCAAATGCCAACGTTTAAGCATGAGGCTCCCATTTTTCACAATCCATACCTTATTTAGAATAATTTCTACATCCTCTGAGGTTTGGATAGTATGTACGCCTCTGGTAAGTAACCCAGAATGAGACCCCAACTATCAACGATCCAAGTGTGAGTATCCCTCGTAGCCATAGCTCTCTACCCAATCCTGCCAACTATACCCCGAAGAGAGTATTGGCTAGCTTCATTCATCCTTATATCCCTACCAAGGGTTAGCTTTAATTTCTCTTTTCTCTCTCTCCAAGGCTTTAAGCCCGATCTCTATAAAAAATCCCTTTTGTTGTTAACTCTAGCTATCACTGCCTCAGTCGTTTCCTTCTCAGACCCTATCTCTACTCCTCTCACAAGAAATTCTTTCCCAAAACCCGACTCCGCCTCCGCCAAGTAACTACACGCAAGTATAGGTACACATTGAACCCCCTGGCCAAACCCTGCGAAATCCCTAACACCGGCTCCCTCCACTGTAACACTACCAGACAACCTTTTCTCCAAACCCTTCCCACCACTAAGCTTGGACGGAAAAGACAATGAGGTTTGCCTCTTCCCACCCTTTTCTAATTCCAAGGAAAAAAGGACACTAATGACCTCAAATACTCTGTTGTCATTGTTTTCACTGGAAGCCTCATCATCTGTCCTGTACGGGGATCGGATCTCCAGACCTGCCTCGAGAAAAATCTCCCTCACGTCATCCAGTACCTGATTTTTTCTAATCCTATATAAATCCTCCCTATATTCCTCAGTTGACTTTAATAATCCACCTTGGCTCCACCAACGATCGTCCTCCAGCTCCTCTACTAGTCCCGCGACATTTACAACCATCACTCACCTAACCCTAAAGTAACTGACATAACCTTTAACCACCATCAAAGCCTCTCCCGAAACCACTTAACTCCAATAACTCACACAAATCTCAACTAAAGGCACCATAACTACCCTCGGAGCCCTAAACCAGTAATGTTGGCATCCGAACCAAGATTCCCCCAATGGCCACCATTCAAACCAGAATACTCCATTCATCCTTGAATATTCCTATTTTCGTTTCTTATAACCAAAGTCGAGGAACATGGAGTGAGATAGCTAACCTAGAGGAAGCTCAAAGAAATTAAAACATTCAATCACTAAAACTTGTTCACAACCTAAATTCTTAAATGTATACAATAATCAAAATATTTTTATACTAATAATAAAATATTTAGTAAAACAAATTGTATAATATTTTTATTATTGGTATAGTGATAATTATAATTATGTTATCATACTTTTATTAAAAATGAAAACAATTTTGAATATGTTGTTTCTACATATTAAACAACCAAATATTTTTATTGGTAATTAAAATTTACTAAAATAATTAATATAACAAATTAATTAAAAACAAAATTTAGTAAAACAAGTAGTATAACATCATTATTGTTATTAAAGCATTATCTTCATATATTAAAAAGTTTTTAACAAAATTAATTATTAGTATTTAATATAACAAATTAATTAAAAACAAAATTTGGTAAAACAAGTAGTATAACATCATTATTGTTATTAAAGCATTGTAACTATCTTCATATATTAAAAAGTTTTTAACAAAATTAATTATTAGTATTATGGTTTTTTAATTAGTATTATGTGTTTTTTTTTTTTTTCNTATGCAGAATTCATATTAGAAGTTTTTTATACAGGTTGAGTGGGTTTAATGATTACCAATAAGCTTTATATATTAAGATATATATCCTCTAATTTAAAAGTGTTTTATATCCAATAATATATATTCCAACATATATAACATTAAATTCTCTATTATATATTGATAAAGAGAAATTAATCGACATTGTATACCGGATAAGCATTTACACTCACTTGAATGAACGATGTAAACTTTTACTCTCTATATATCCTAGTGTTGCATGCACTTTTAGTTGATTGAGACTCGTTGTTGTGAACAAATGTTGGAATGAAATGAGAGGCATCGGCATGGGATCAGTAGATTTCTTCATTGAACCACAACGCTACGGATTTGGGATTTTGGAGACCCAAACTTTAACTCAATTGCATATTTCTTCATCCAACGGACATGGAGCAAATTCAACTATTGACTTATGTTGAATTTACTCCGTTGGATGCATGGAATCTGCAACAAAGATAAGGATTTCCTTTTTGAATTCTCTAAATGCATCAATATAATGTTTCCTCGTGTAGTAACAAAAACTTTTTCAAAGTGTCGGGAAAAATGATTACGTCATGTATTGTATTCTTGATGTGGATCTTGATCAATGTACAATACTCAACATTGTCAAAAGCTTTATTTGATTATATTACTGTTAGACTCCAAGTGAGATATGCACCGGAGTTTCTAGGGTATTGCAGAAGATGGGAGGCCAAGAGATTTATCGATATCAAGATTTGGCATCGTGCCTTGCCTTCTTGCAAGGAGGACCCAAACATAGTCCGACACAGGGATTTGTGTGGTCGGAATATTATTAATTTGTTGATTTGTGTGGTGGTTCAACGATTTAGAGGGAAGAAAGGTGTGGATTCTATTCAAATTTCAAACTGAATGAGTAAAAAATTTTAACAAAATGCATCCTTAATCTAATAAGGAAAGTATATATACTAACATGTATACTGTTCATTTTTCCGAATTGAAAATTTTTTATTCGAAATTTTATCATATCGAATTTGAATTCGAATTCAAACTTAGTAACTATGTTTTGAATCACTGAAATCAATTATTTTAATTATTTTTCTAAATTTTTGATCGGTTTTTTAACTGAACCGTTGAAAAGATGCCCAAAAAAGAATAAAAACTTAAAACGTTTTTACATTTGAACTTTTTAAAAAAACCCAAAACATTCTAATTATCATATAAACTCAACTACTCAAATCTACTCAAATCTGTAGTTCCAACAATTTCTAATCAAATTTCAAACATTTTTTTTGTAATTAATCAACTACTTTAATTGTTATTTAATATATTTATAACATTAATTTTGAAGTGCCTCCCATAAAATTCTCAGAACGCATCTCGATAAAGATATCAAACGCTCTAAATGTATATCAAACGCTCTAAATACATTGAACAATACATGCGTAGCCAACAACACTGACCAATAAGAATGTAACCAACAATGGTGAAAGTAGGGATTAAATTTTAAACCTTCGTGGTTTTTCAAGAGCCCTTTAGCCATTCATAGAATAGCATTAAATAATTTTTCTTCCCATACAAAATTAAAATAAATAAAAATATGTTTTCATGTTAATTTTTTTTCAAATTGAAATTTAAAATAAATAAAAATGTATTTGTCAATTAAGAAATAAATAAATAAAAAGTTGTTTGTTAATTTTATTTATGAAAAGAGGATTATTTCATAATGTTAATATTTATTTTTTTAAATAAAGATTTGGAATTTAAGAAAATTTGGTAAGTGGTAATGATAATGGTTCAGAATTTGTGTTTCTTCTTCATAGGTCGCATACTGAAATTCAGAGGGGGTTAAGGTATGTACACCTTTGTAGATTTTAGCAGTAAAAATGGTTGCGTGGAGGGGGTTTCTTGTCCCACAAACAAGGGGGTCTCATACACCAATTTGGTGTATGGCTTGGCAATGACCTTAAAAAAAGATTTTTTATTATTATTTAATATCAATTTTACTTGCAACATCTTTACAATCATTTTCCACAAATAGTACACATTGATACATTATCTATATTAATCTCAATATTGACTATAGCAAGATATAATGTATAGACTAATCTAAATGTTGACTCTAACAAGAGACGGTATAATAATAATAATATAATTTTAAGATAATTTCTAAGCCAAACACCAAATTGATATATGAGACATCCTTAGTGCTAAAATTTACAACAATATATTAATTGTAAAACTTATTGAAGAAATTTTTTGAATGAATTATTATTAATAATAATATTTACAACTTGATGATTGATTTTACTTAAATAAGGATTATTTATTTTTCCTCACTTCATGTTTACTCATTAACTTAAATGATATCCATATGGATGAAAAATTATAATTAAACTGGAAAAGACAATTACTAGAATGTAAAAATTATTAGTTTTTGAATAAAAAGAACATTGCATTAAACAATACGATGAATGTTACTTTCTTGTATTTGAATATTTACTCCATGCTCCATTCCCTTTATTTACTCCACAACTAGTGAAAATAATTTCATCATGCCCGTATTCTCTCTTTATATATTAATTCATTCTTTCAATTTTTTAATGTAATTTTTAAGAATGAGTTGCAACTTTTAAATTTATTACTAATTTGTAGCAAAGATGGAGGCCATTATAAAATGGCTATTTCCTACTAATGTCATTAAAGTTAGGATCTTTGTTTGGGAAGCAAAGTACTTATGGAAGTTTATAGCATTTTTTTCAGCAGTAGCTTCACCACTCCATTCCATAACAGCGAGTGATAAGAGTTTCTAATGGAGAAAGAATTAACAAAAAAAAATTGACAAGATAAAACAAAATATCAATCAAACACTATTTCTCGCATTTCCTAACTTGCAAAAGCCCTCAGAGTCGAGATAGATGCAAGTGGGCATTCTATGGGAGCACATTTTATGCAAGGAGGTAAGTTGATATGCTATCATTCTGAAATGTTTCATGGGGGAGTCTTAAATTACCCTACATATGATAAGGAACTATGTGCCATGGTTCAAGCTATTAAGAAGTGGAAGAACTATTTGATAGGCAAGGAAACCATTATCCACACAGATCACTAGCCACCATGGTATTTGCAGGCGCATAATAAGATTCAACAAACTAGACATTACAAGGAGATGGAGTTTTTATAACAATTTGATTTATTCATCAAGTATAAAAAGGGAAACAATAAGAGTTTGGTATACATGTTTTTAATGCCAGCCACATCCAATATTATAGGTTTGGTAACTCGTATGCACATGGATATTTTTACCCATTATGAATACAAAGCGGCATACATAGAAGATGAGGAATTCAAGGAGGTATTTCGGTAGGTACATGGAAAAATTCATGTGTAAGAAGGTGATAGTAAAGTTGACTATCACCTCTAGAATTAGTTACTCTACAAGATAAACAAGCTTTGCATTCCTAAAGGTGAAATATTGCATCTTATCAAAGAGGCTCACACCTCCAAAATTGCATGAAATTTTGGTTTTGGGAAGATAGTTGCTAACTTACAAAGGTATGTGTACTAACCCAGAATGCAAGATGTAGCATAGTATATTGGAAGATGCACACTTTGTTGTACCAGCAATACCGGTAATAGAAATCAAGGTCTATACCACCTCTTACATGTACCCAATCAACCTTGGGAAATAATTTCCATGGATTTTATGGGAGGTTTACCAAAAACTAGGAAGGGATATGACTATTTATTTTTCGTAGTTGACAAGTTCAACAAGATGTGCATTCTTATGCCTTGTAAAAATGTCATCAAAGGACAAGAAGTTGTAAAAATGTTATTTGAACAAGTCTAGGTGCACTTTGGGATACCAAGGAGCATCATCTCGGATAGGGATACCAGATTTCTCAATTCCTTTTGGACTACACTTTGGGAGAAGATGGACATGAAGTTGAAGATATCTATGGCATTACATCCACAAATATATGGCCAGGAAGAAGTAGTTAACATGACATTGATACATATTTTGATGGGTTACAAAAAAAAGCATCCAAAGACCTAGGATGAAAATATGATCTACATTTGTTATGAACCAACGCCTTGAGAATGATAAAAAGAAAGTAAATAATAGTCCACTTCAAGGGGGAAACCTACTTTTACAATATATTCAATGTACAAGATGATATAATATCATCCTAAGACTAGGTCTCCTTGGTATATACATAGGAGGCAAAGGGTACAATTATAATGAAATGGAATAATGAAGGGTTCTAGCCTACATACAAATATAACACTAGAAATTTAATAATTCAATATAGAGGGATTAATAAGGGATTTTATACTTAACATGGGGATTTTTCTAGGGCTTGACATTCCCCTCCATTTCAAACAAGTGTTGTCCTCAACACTTGACTAAATTCGAGTGTTTTTGCATGAAGAACTCATATTCTTCACATGTCACTTCTTCCATTGGTAGTTTCTTTCATTTTACAAGGTACATAATAATCGTTCAATTCCGCAACCACTTAATGTAGGTTCTTCTAGTGTGAGTTTCCATCCTTCATTAATCTCTGGTAAAATAGTTTGGACTGAGATCTTGTCACTAATTACCTTATTTAATAAAGAAACATGGAAGACTGAATGTACACGTGAAGATAGAGGAAACTCCAATTTGTAAGCCATACTTCCAATCCTTTGCAACACCTTGTAGGGGCCATAATATTTGGGTGTTAATTTATTGTCCCTATTTTGTTGCGTGAGAGACATCTATTTGTATGGTTGTAAAATCAAAAATACCCAATGCCCCACTTCAAATTCCCTTTCACTACGATGTTGATCTACTCATTGTTTCATCTTATTTCGTGTCATAACCAAGTTTCCCTTCAATAGTTTGAGAACTTATTTGTGGTGCCCTATGTAGTCCTCAATTTATTGAACCTTTGTAGTCCCTTTCAAAAGTGATGTGATGGATGGAGGATGATACCCATAAAGTGTCAGAAATGGGGGCATTTTTTTCGAAGAATGGAAGGATGTGTTGTACCACCATTCTACCAAGGGAAACCACTTAACCCATTGTGTCTATTTATCATATGAAAAGAAACAAATATATCCTTCTAGACATTTATTCACAATATTAGTTTACCCATCAGATTTGGAATGGTAAGATGATTTGTGAGCAATTAGGTACCCAAACAAGAAAAAAAAATTGTAATCACTGGTTTTAAATTAACATCTAAAAATTCTACCAAATCCTACCAAATGTACAGCAATTTCTACCAGGTTTATAAAAGAAGAATTATTCCAAATTTTCTCAACACTTACGCAAGTAAAATTTATCAATGAGTAATAAATCTAATTAAAACAATGCATAATTTGAATTGAATACCTTAACTCTGATTGTAATTTCCGTTACCAGCTGCCTTGCTACTGCTTCTCTCCTACTACCTGCTACAAGTCCAGTCCCGTTGCAAACACAAACATTATTGCCCAAAACTGTGTCCACCACAAGTGACTTGACCACAAGCTCCAGATATCTACAGGATATCATGCATGCAACAAAATTATCTAACAGCCGGTGCACGATCAATATGTCACAACCAGCAAATACCATGCCTCAATCTGAGCACACCAATCTCCCAACCCCTCTCGGCTCTCTGCAATACCAGAGGCTCTCTCAAGCTCGGCCAACTTCCCATCGAATGATTCCTCCTCCCAACTCCTTCCCCTCCCTTATTCCTCCTTCACCGCCTTCCCTTCATTTTCTCCCCTACCTATTACCTTATCCCATTATTAATTATCTTATCCATTCATTCAAATATCTTATATCTTCTCGGGGTTCTTATGTGATCCCTTCTTGTATACGCAACTTAATTTAATGTTATAGTTTATTCTCCACCTTTTATTTAATGCCAATATATTTAATGAATTAGTGTATTTAAATGAATCATTAACCATCGTGACTAACTCATTAATAATATAAAATCAATTAGAAATGTTATTTTTGAAGACGTAAATGTAGTTTAGCTAATCTTTTGGGATTACATTATTAGAAATTAATCATACTTAATAATCAAGAGGTCATTGCATACCCACTTATATGAGGGCTATAGGTCCCGAAGTTAAGGTATCTTAATAATTTTCAAAGAACAAGAGCATGGTTCACACATTCATAACAACTAACCGACATTATCGATGAAGTAAGTCAAAGAAAACTCATACATACTAGTTTATACAAAGAAATGTATGTGTAGCTAGTACATACAATTCCTAGTACATGTACTAATAATCAAGCTACTGTCATCCTTTAGTATTTTATGTAACTAAACCACAGTTGTTTAAGATGAATTATTGAACCGGACAATTTTAATTAAAACAATTTCTCACATAATTGTTTTAATTACAATTGTCAGGTTCAATAATTTATTTTTAAACAACTATGGTTTAGTTACATAATAATGAATATTCATATATATACATTTTCTTCATCAAATCCTCCACGGAAGCGGATCTCCATATAGTCTCAGCTATTCTACTCATCCTTCCTCCTAACTACTTCGAGCTCCATTCCTATCCGTCCTCAGCTAGACTATCTTGGAGCACCAAATATATTGACCTAACTCCAAAAAGAACCTGTAAGTGGAAGTGTCGCTATCTCGACCCGGCTTCATGGGGAACTGTGTGATCATCATCCACCACGACTGGGAATGACTAGCACCACGTTCTCCATGACTTGGGGTTTGAGATTACCGCGGTGGGAGATGCCTCCACCTCTCCTAATCAAATCTAGGGTCCACCCTCCCAGGTAGCCCACCTACAATGGAATACATGAAAGGGTGGGAAATGCCTCCCGCCCTCCCCTACTTGAGAACAGGGGTCAACACCTACAATGGAATATCTGATGGCAGGTGTTTCTGAAGGTTTTGTCATCGTTTGTTTGGTTTTGGAAGGTGATGTTAGTATAAAATCATGCAATAGTCAATGTCAGTAGCAATGCATTCAAATCAATATAATTTTCCATATACAATATTATTCATACCATAATGTTTCTGATTGGTGGTCGATATACACTTTCATCATCACCTATCCTTGGCTGGCTTCATAGCCCATAACACCGCAGTTAGTGCAGTAACACAAACTCATACATTTCCATACCATTGCATTATCATCATGTAATTGCATACTATCATCATTTCAATTTGATCTTTAATGCAGATATGATGTTAACATCAAAGTTTTGAATTAAATGAATAGTAATATCATAATTCAGTCGCCACCCATTCACAATATCATCATTTGCCAAAAATGGGTTTCCATGGTATCCGACAGCATCGATACGACGGTATTTAAACGATTCAATTAAATTCACGCATTCACAATATGTGGCATCATATACATCATCATCAACAACAACATTTTAACATTTTGTAAAATTTACATTCACATAATAGATCGCGTACATGCATCCTCATCAATAACACTTAAATATTAGTAGCCACATTCCACATAATAGATCGCATTATGCATCATCATCAATAACAGCACAAATTCAAAGAATTTACATTCACATAATAGATGGCATTACGTACATCATCATCAATAACCTTAAACATTAGTTGGGGTTCATAGAATTTTAAGGTTTGAGTGTCTACTTAATGGTTCGCGTAGAAAATAAAGTCTTATGGGCCTCGGGTAATCTGGTTGTCCTAAGTCAAAGGTGGTGTTACATACACTTAACCTTGAGAAACATGTTCGAGGTGGTCAAAATAGTGAGGTGTAGTCTCGCTTCCGTGAAATGCGTCATACAGTAAGCGGATCACGGACTATAACGTGGACACACGTCGTTGTTTGGCCAACGATCGGAAATTGGCTGCACAAAGCTGCCATTGAAATCCATGCGACTACTGTCGCTTGAAATCTGTTACCATATGGCGGTGAACTTGAGCCCCCTCCCCTAGTAAATATCCTCGGGTTCTTTCCTACGAACCCAGGGCGAATGTGGAAACCGTCTTCAATAACAGAAGCAGTTGAAAATGCACATTATGTGTTCCTCCACATAATGTGCATTTTCCACCGCCTCCATTACTGAAGGCGGATTTTGCATCTCACCACAGCTCTTATACAGGGTTCAATCAGATGAAGCGCTCGCCTATCGTTAGTTACTATCTATGTCACGACCATATTTGACGAGTTCCATAAACTTGATCTCATATTCTTCTACCATTTTGTTTCTCTGTACTAAGGCATGTAAATACCCCAACACCATTGTTCACCATTGAATGCGATGGGTAGTTATTTCCTTCGGAACCTCTCCTGAAAAGTTCCCAAGATACTATATCCAGGGTAAGATTCAGTTGTCTTTCCAAGTTGCCCAACCAGTTCAAGGCACTATCCCTAAACTGAAAAATCGATATCCTCGCCTTTGAGATGGAAGCATAGTCTCTTAAGGAAAAAAAAAAAAAAAAAAAACACCTGGTCATGCCTTTAACCATGCTTCTGCGCGTTCACTAGCGTGACCTCCGGAAAACTTCGGAAGTTTGATATTTTACGCAAATCGTAATGTGATGTCGCCCGGTGGAGTTATACCACGGATCCATTGACTCTTCACGGATTGCGGATTTCGGATGGTGGGGTTGCGCTTCAGTCTGCGGTTGGCCAAGCCCTTTTGAGAGTCGTTCAGTGGCACCAGCGAAGCAATGAGAAGTTTGGGTATTTGGTGGGTAGCGGGCGTGCTTCGCGGCCCGGCTCCACGCCGACTCCCTCAAGTCCGACCATCTGGCAGCGTAACGACACGCATCATCAAACTTTGTCGGGGTGAGTTCGAGGATGTTTAAAATTGAATTGCTATGGGATTAGGTGTAAGTTTTTTCTTACCGTAAATATGAGACGGTACTCCGATGGGGATTTAGCTGGGTTGGGTTAGGTTTAAACATCTAAGCTTTGTTTCATCCCCAGCACTATTTCACGGATGGCATAATTGCGGTCCTCAATATTTTCTCCGGGAGTTCGCGGGAAGGGTATGACTCTCTTCGGTGGTCACCCTCGATGGAAGGCAATTGTAGTATTAATGCAATGGGTTCCGCTCAATCTTTAGCGCCATATTATATATTCCATATGGTCCTCGTTGGTCAACTCAATAAAGCATTCGAAATAGTTAAGTAGGAAGACGAGCTAACAGATCCATCGGTCACGAAGAAGAAGCCAGCAGGCTGGGCTGAGGGTAGCAACCATGAGTTGATCGCGGGTCCTAGCGGTTAACTTTATTTAAACAACAATTAACCCCCTCTTTTAATGCGCTTCCATTAATGCAATGAGGACCCCTCTTATTTACTTCATTAATACTTTTTAATAATTACAATTTTAAAATATATTTTGGAATTGATTATATATATATTGTATTATTATTATTATTTTTTTTTTTTTTTTTTTTTTTTTTTTTTTTTTTTTTTTTTTTTTTTTTTTTTAATTTTATATATAAAAATTTGTATTATGTTTTCCTCTTCAAACATATTAAAATATATATATAAAATATATAATAAAAAATACAATAAAATAAAACATAATAAAATATATAACGTTGTAATTACAAGCGATGTAAAACATATGTAATAATAAAATTACATAACCACAATAATAGCAGTAGAGGAAAATACATAGCTTAATGTTGGTAATAAAATTACATAACTTATTTGTAATAGCGTGGGAAAATACATGTTGTGATAGCGGTAATGAAACTACATAACAACTGTAATATAGCGGTAATGAGTACAGCTTACTATAGAATTAACCAAAATTTGAATTGGTCGCGCGACTAAGTCGGCAGATTATTACTGGGCTGCTTATGTATTACGTAATCTCTCACTCCTATTTGTGGGAATAAAATATCGGCCCCCATCTTTAAACCCTAAACTCTCCATTTTGTCTCCGCTGTTATTTTGTGGTTACCACATGCGGAAGGCGTGAAGCTATGGCCGTAGATCTCTTGAGGTTGTGATACCCTCATTAGGCTTCATCTGTATCCTGATTTGTTTCTGCGATGCATGCTTGAAGATGTTAGAACCGCAAAATTTGTTAGGGTTTCAGAAGGAGGGATGGCGTTGAAGAAGTTATTAGCTGTGTTGAATTTTTTGCCCGAGGAGGGATGGATGGTGATGATACGATTTTGATGTTTAACAATGATTTTTAGAAAGTGATTATTATACTATCGTTACGTTCTTCCTGAGTCCATCCCTCTCCAAGTTATATTTTTCTGATCTTACTACATATATTGGATTGGAGTGTTTTAGGGTTTTGGCGTCAGTATCATTTATCCGTATGTGTTTGTCTGCATTGAGTTATTGTCTGGATATGTGTATTGATTTGTAGGGCATGTGGATGATGATGATTAAAACGAATCTATCCAACACTTGGACTGATTAGTGATGCAATCTTACTTTTATTTTGTTGAATCCAAAGACTATGTTTTGTGCCCTGGTTTCTCAGTTGATAGAAAATAAAAAAATATATATAATCTTAGGACACCTTCTTACACAGCTACAAAGATGTGGATGAGAGAAAGTGGGTAGATGATGATGATGACAAATTTTAATTTTACTTGTTTTTTTTTTTTTTTTTTTACTACTAATATTTTTGTTTAATACGTTTTCATTTAGCTAAATTAGGGTTTTACCTAGGAACATCTGGTGTGTCTTACATTCGCCGCTATGGTGCATGCATTCATTTGTTGGGTAATCTCAACTGGATTAAGAGTCTCCCTGAAATGGAGGTAACTACGGCCAGCCTTGATTTGCCAATTTTTCAAGGTGAGTTGAATGTTTGATGTTTTATAAGTATCCATGTTGGCTGTGTTAAGCTGTGGTACAGTACAGGGTAAATCCGTAAATATCCTGGTCAAGTTACGAAACTTCCGATCTATACATTGTTTCGTGAACTAGTAAGAACACTTGCTTTTCTTTTTCCAAAATCATTCACTAGCACCATCCAATCCCAATTGAGGTTTGCATTAATTTTGGTGGCAATGTCAATCCCTTTATTCCTGTTGCGAAAATTAGTTGATTCTAAATTTGAGATTTGATATATGGAAACGTTAGCGACTCACCATTGATGAGACGTGAATTGTAGGAAAAACCCTACTTCGTCATTACCCATGTGATTTCTTCATTGAGGTTTTATTACGTATGTATTATCTTTTTAAACAGTTGCTTAATTATGTCGATGATTTGTTCCATATTTGGGGCCCTATTGCTTCATTTCTATGCATGTTTTTCTTATTTTTGTGGAAAGGATGTTACCAAAAGGAAAACCAGAGTAGATCTTCATAAGCAGTACAAAGTAAAATCATATATGAAATTACCGAGGTTGTGACTTGCCAGACTAAACCTTAAATACTCGCTTGAGAGTAAGAAAATGAAGACTACATAGCCCTCAAGGAAGTCTTTTAGGGTTTCCACTCGTAGTCAAGCAATGAAAAGGACATATCCTCCCTCTTCATGCTTTTGTAAGGAATATTATATGAAAGGCCAGTGGGCTGGAATATTATGTGAGCGAAGGCTTCGGTAATAACTCTTCTTTGGTGAGGCTTTGTACATCTAATTTAACCTTATTTTCTTTTGCCTAATAATTTACAATTTCTGGGTTTGAAACTTTCAATTAAATGCCCGATCAAGATTGTGTGAAATTAAGGTGTGTTACAGAAGTCAAAGCCTTCCCGGAGAGGGAAGTCCTTTTTATTGCTTTTACTGCAAAAGTACTTTTATTGCTTTTTATGTAAATAGGCATCGCATAATCAGTCTTTTTACAGAAGTAAAGAAAAGCATAATCAATCCTTTTTCAGAAGCCTTCTTCCGGAGAGGCCAGAGAGGAAAAAATGAGACATAAGGAAAAGGATTGGCTTGGTGCTTGGCTTTAGTGACATATATGTGGACTTGTGTGTCCAATTCAGATTTATTTTATAGCAGTTGTCTCTTGATCACACCGCAGTACCAAGGGTAATAAAACAGCACCGCTCAAACAGTAAACAACTTTTTCCTCTTACCATATGCTAAGGTTGTTATAGTGAAGGTCCTGAAAATAGAACAATTTTTTCTCCCATCTGGTTATTTTTTAAGGATTGTCTGTGGTTAGGATTGAATTGTGTTATTTGTATTGTCTTGTATGCTCCCAATTGTGAGGTTGATGTGCTTCTTTATTGCTTTGGGTGTTATTGTCATTGCAGGTTAAGCGGAGGGGAATTTGAGCAGGGAACGTGGCCCTTAAGGCTCAGTGTTTCAACCTACAACTCTAATACCAAAATCAATATTTGGTTTTAAATTAACATCTAAAGATTCTACCAAATCTACCAAATGTACAACAATTTCTACCGAGGGTTTATAAAGAAGAATTAATTCAAATTTTCTCAACACTTACGCCAAAGTAAGAAGAATGTAATGAGTAATAAATCTAATTAAAACAATGCATAGATTTCAATTAAATACCTTAACTCTGATACTAATTTCCGTTACCGGTACGCCTTAACTGTTTATCTCCTACTCTGCTACACAATCGAGTCCACAATGCAAACAAGGAAAAATTATTTCCCATTTAATATTGTCCACCACGCGCCAACTGGAAACTGACTAGCTCGAGGATATCTACCGGATATCCGGCCCCTAACTAGGAAAACGACCTAGCTCCAGGATATCTACGGATATCCTGGCCCTCCGAGCCCAAAACCTCTAGCAACTTGGTGCCTGCCTGATCAATATGTCACAACCAGCAAATCCCGTGCCTCAATCTGAGCACACCAATCTCACATCCCTTCTCGTCTCTCTGCAATACTCAGAGCTCTCCAAGCTCATGGCCAACTTTCCGTCGAATGATTCCTCCTCCCAACTCCTTCCTCCCCCTTATTCCTCCTTCACCGCCTTCCCTTCATTTAATCCCCTACCTAATACCTTATCCCATTATTAATTATCTTATCCATTCATTAGATATCTTATATCTTCTCGGGATTCTTATGTGATCCCTTCTTGTATACACAACTTAATTTAATGTTATATTTTATTCTCCACCTTTTATATAATACTTAATTAATTAATGAATTAATTAATATTTAAATGAATCATTAACCTTCATGACTAACTCATTAATAATAATCAATTATAAATGTTATTTTAAGACATAAATGTAGTTTAGCTAATCTTTTAGGATTAGATTATTAAATTAATCATACTTAATAATCAAGCGTCGTTACAAAATTAGTCCAAAAATTTCAAGTGAAGTTGGATCTTTGTCGCTTACAATAATCTTGGGGAATCCATGTAGCTTTTGAACTGTTTCCATGAATGTTGTGGCTATTGTACATGGTTTAAAAGGATGATAAAGAGAGAAAAAATGGGCATACTTTGTCAGTCGATCCACTACTACCATGATGAAATTATTTCCTTCAAATGTGGGTAAACTTGTAATAAAATCCATTGAAACTTATTCTCAATGTTGACTTGGTATAGGTAATGGTTGTAGGAGACCTAGTGTCTTGATTGTCTCTCCCTTATTATGTTGGAAGACCACACATTCAAACACAAAATTTTGAACATCATTTTTAATACATTCCCAAGGAAAATCCTTCTTGATCCCGTGGTAAGTTTTCAACAACCCTGAATGTCTTCTTATATGAGAAGTGTGCAATTCCAAAAATACCTTTAGTTTTAGTTGGGAGTTCTTACATAAATATAGGCGATCATGATACCATAGAAAATCATTCTTCCATACAAATTTAACTAATGAAATGGGGTCCTCTTGTAGTTGTTGAATTATCTTTCATACCTCTTAATTGTTATTTCATTATATCCTTGGTTCTTCCACCCAATCAGATTGCAGAATGGGAATAGCACATATTGAACCATATATTTCTTCTTCTTTCCTTGAAAGTGCATCTATCGCAACATTATGTTTTCGTTTGTAGATAATTTCAAAGTCATAACCTAGCATCTTTGTAACCCATTTTTGTTTCTATTCTGAAGATAATCATTACTCCAAGAAGTACTGCAAACTATCATGATATGTTTTTACTTTAAGGAATATTCCTATAGGTAATGGCATCATTTCTTCACTACATGTAGTATGTCCAACATTTATTTTTCATAAATGGGTTTGAGTAAGTTTTTTCCTTTAATTTGGTTGCTTTCAAAAGAAAGGGCCCTTCCTTCTTGCATTAAAATTTCACCAATTCCATGTCTTGAGGCATCACACTCCACAATAAATGTTTTTGTGAAGTCAGGTGTAGCTAAGATAGGAGTTTTATGCATGGCCTCCTTAAGTTTTTCAAAAATTTGGTTGTTTCACAAGTCCAAGAAAATTATTCCTTATTTAATAATGTTGTTAGAGGTGCTTATACTTGACCATAGTTCTTGAAAACATTGTAGTAATAGTCTGTCAATCCTAAGAATCCTCTAATTTTCTTCAAGGTTTTAGGAATTTGCCATTATCTCATAGCTTTAATTTTGTTAGGGTCCACTTTTACACCTTCATGAGATACAATATGACCCAAATATTCCACTTCTTGAACCCCAAAGGCACACTTGGAAGGATTTGCATAAATTTGTTCTTACAAAAGTTGAAATACGTTGTCAACATGTTGTACATGCTCTTCCCAATATTTTTTGTAGATTAGTATGTCATCAAAAAATATCAACACAAATTTTCTAAGGACGGGTTTGAAAATCGAATTCATCAAGCTTTGAAATGTTGATGGTGCATTCGTAAGTCCAAATGGCATAACCAAAACCTCATAATGACCTTCATGTGTTCTAATGGTTGTTTTGGAAATGTCCTCCTACCTCGTTCTAATTTGATGATATCCCGAACAAAGATCCAACTTAGTAAAGAAAATTTATCCATCTAATTCATCTAATAATTCGTTGATGAGAGGAATAGGAACCTTATATTTGATGGTCATTTTGTTGAGTTGTCTATAATTTGGACACATACTCTGTGAACCATCCTTCTTCATAACCATCACTATTGGTGAAGACAAAGAAATTTGGTTAGATTGAATGATGCTTGTCTCTAACTATAATACCCCCAAGTTGAACCTCGGGTTGTAAATGTATATATGTTTTATAGGATGGTGAGCCAGGATGTTTTAAGCTGGAGTGCCTATATGATATTATACTAGAGATATTGTAGGTTGAGAGTTCTATGAACCCGACACTATAAATTGTAATCACACTCGAATATATATTAATAAAAGGAATCATTGCTACAGACCAAGTGAGACAAAAGAGTATGGGGGGCTAGGACTCCACAAGAAGGAAAGGGGGATAGGACTTGTGAAAAGGGGATAATTCAATGGGGGGATTAAGCCAAGGGAATATAATAATATTCCTAAAGTCATAAGTCTTCATGTTATTATGTTATCCTACGTTAATAAGTGGTGGAATGAATTACCAATTGGAGGAAAAGGTAGTTCCTTGTGTTCCATATGTCAAGATAGGAACATGAAAACATAATGTTGGGTTTTAGTGGAAATTCATTCCATTATTACATTCCATCATTATGACCTTTTTCCCGTGGAGTGTGATTTGTGGAGTTGTTTCTCGTAATCTTGTATCATTGTAACGCTAAATCCTAGGTGGATTGGGTGAAAAAATTTCCTTGACTAAGAAAATTGTTGGGAATAGTTTTCCCTGTGTGTTGGTCTAGTGGTTTCCCGTAAATTTTTTAGATCATCCTTGTGTTCCAAGTGCCACAGAGCTCTAAGAATTCCTCAACAACCTATTTTTGGAGCCCTACAAGGGAAGGGGTACAACCAAAGGAATGTGGAGCAGTGAAGAGGTACACTTCCTGGGGTGGGATAGACTATGCAAAATGAGAGGTTGTGAGGTAGAAATGATAGTGGATTTGATTCCATTGGCATTTTCCTGAGTTATGTTGTTGGACCTTAGTTTGGCTTAGGTAGCCTTTTATTTGGTGGAGTCATAGCCCCAGCTCAAGGGTGACCTATTGTTGAGAGTGAATGAACAACAGATTCTATGGATGTGAGGAACAGCTGAGGTTTGAAACTAGTTGGTGATTTTAATTAAAAGATAACTTTTCTTTAATGTGTTTATGATGACTACTATGTGGTTATTTTTGTTAATTTTTTTGCGGTATAGTTATTTTAACTATGTATGGAATATATGTTTTTAATACTATATAATTGTGTTCATATGTAGGGCATATCAATTAATAAATGGTATAGGATTTTTAATGGGATATATTTTGTATATTTTAACCTTTTACAATAAATTACTGCAAATGGATTCTTAATAAACAAAGAAAAGATGCAATGGCACACAAACACACATTACACGAAGATTTTAACCTGGAAACCCAAACCAAGAAAACCAGTAATTTGTTTCGACCCAAACATCTAATATTCTATTCATCATCCATCTTCATTGTTTACAATACAATATTCAGGATCTCACAGAATCCAAAACCCTAATCCATTGACCTGGATTAGTCAACCCTAATTCCTTAACCAAAATTAGGAAAACATCTACATAAACCATGTGCCGAAAAACTGCTAAAAATAGATACAAAAAATCACCCAAAAAAACTTTTGGGGGCACCACCCCTAAACCCCCATGCAAGGGGGCTCCCACTCCCTATGAGTTCCCCGCGTTCCCAACACAACATGAAAACTAGTTTTGGTCGTGAAAATAATATAACACATACCCAATATTCTCCCACTTGTTGTTTTATTTGCATACATGAGGTTTTATGGTTACATAGTCAACAATTTAGGGCAATAATTCCCATAGATTCTCTACACCAAGAGAAATTCCCAATTCTCATAGATTTTGTTAATGAATCTGTAACATTCTTCACTTTTTCTACCTTCATAATAAACACCTTCTTTTCTTTAGCCATGTCTCTCACAAAGTGATATTGAACATAAATATGCTTTGTCTTTGAATGATAAGATGGGTTCTTCTCCAGGAAGATTGCACTCTGACTATCACAGTCTATCCTTGCAGCTTGTTGTACCAACCCAATACCTGAAAACTATATTTGTAACCATACGTCTTCCTTTCTTACATGAGTGGTTTCCATGTATTCAACTTTTGTAGTTGAGAGTGACACTACAAACTGTATTTTTCTCATCCAATTTATTCTTCCTCCAAACAAGTTAAACACATACCCACTTGTAGATCTTCTACGATTCAAATCTCCTACCTAGTCTACAATAAAAAACCCATGTATATCCAACACTTTGTCCAATCATGGTCTTCCTTGATAGAAAAATCCATAAGTAGTAGTGCCACGCAAATACCTAAAACCCCTCTTCACTATTTTCCAATGCTCCTTCCCTGGTTTTGGTATATACATGCTCAAAAATTCCACTGCATGTACAGTGTTCAGTCTAGTACATATCATTGCATACATTAAACTACCAACCTCACTAGTATATGGAACATGGAACATGTCCTCTTCATCATATTGTTTTTTGGTACATTGATCCACAGATAAATTTACACCTATAGAAACAGAAACCCTGACAGGTTTACATTCCTCCATATTAAACCTTTGAAATATTGTCTCGACATGTTTCCTCGTATTTGAACAGATTTTCTTGTTTCCTCAATCTCTTTTAATTTTGATTCCCAAAATGAAATTAGCGGCAACAATATCCTTCATGTCAAATTTAGAGGACAAATGAGTTTTCACATCCTTGATAATACCTTTGTTGTTTCCTATCAAGAAAATATCATCCACATACAAGACCAAATAAATAAGATGATCATCGATTGATTTGAAATACACACAGTGATCCTCTTTGCTCCTTGTAAATCCAAGTCCTAACATACAAGTATCAAATTTTTGATACCACATCCTTGGTGATTTCTTTAACCCATATAGGGAATTTTTCATCGTGCATACCAACTCTTTCTTTCCCTTCATGGAAAATCCTTCCAACTGCTTCATGCAGATTTCTTCTTCCAAATCCCCATGTAGGAATGTTGTCTTCACATCCATTTGTTCTACTTCAAAATCAAAAGCAGTAGAAAAAGATAAAATAAATATAATTGAAGTTAGCCTGGCAACGAGAGGGAAAATATCATGAAAGTCAATTCCCTTTACCTGGGAATAAAATTTTGCTACTAACCAAGCTTTTATTTCTCAACTTTTCCTTATGCATTCAACTTCATCTTAAATACCCATTTTCTACCAATGGGATTTTTTCTGGTTGGAAACTTTGTAAGATCCCAAGCCTCATTCTTGTCCAAGGATACCATTTTTTCCACCATGTCATTTTTCTATAGTTTTCCATCCTCTGAATCCACTAACTCCCTAATAGTTCTAGGATCATCATCAATAATGAACAAAGATAAATTTGAACAGAAATCAGGGGGAGTATACCTTTATGGTTTACTTCTTTCTCGAATCGATATCCTCAATACTAGAGTATGAGGATCTTATTATTATTTTTATTATTCTTTCTCTTTTGTAGACTCTGATTCATTATCCTTCAACTCAAACTCTAGTTTCTCTTCCCTTGGTAGCACTTCCTATTTGCCAACATATTTGATTTGTCTAAAAAACACATCTCGACTATACACTACATGTTTAGTTTCTAGATTCCAAATCTTATAACCCTTCAGACCATCTTTATACCCAATAAAGATACACTTTTTATCCTTTTTACCTAGCTTACTCCTATTTTCCTTTGGAACGTGAACATATGCATCACATACAACCTGAGTGGGCCTAATGGTTAAGAAAATGTGTTTCCTCTTAAGAGGTCACAGGTTCAAATCCACAGGGGGGTAGGGTATGTATACCTTTGTAGACTTTACCAGTCAAATCACTGGGCGGAGGGGGGTCCCTTGCCCCACAAACAAGGGGGTCTCATACACCAATTTGGTGTGTTGTCTTGGTCGTGACCTTAAAAATAGATTATTATTATTATTATTATTATTATTATAAATACCCTTAGATGTGTGGGAGAGGGTTTCTTACAAATCCATACCTCGTGTGGATTATTTTCATTCAATTCTAATGAGGGTTATCGATTGACCATGTAACATATAGTACACACTACCTCTACCCATAATTCATATCCTAAATCAACACCACAAAGCATGCACCTTGATTTTTCCATCAACGTCATGTTCATCCTTTCTGTAAATCCATTTTGTTGAGGCATATATGGAGTAGTATCATGACTTTCTATATCTCACTTCTTATAGAATTCTTTGAATTCATTTCCAAAAAATTATCCACCATTATCCGTGCTCAGCACATTAATTCTCTTCTCTGTCTGATTCTTCACAAAAGCCTTAAACTCTTTGAATTTGTCAAAGAATTAAGATTTCTTCGTGAGGAAATAAATCTAGTTATTACTCGAGAATTAATATATATATATATGAGACATAGTTCTTCTCAGTGATGAAAACGACACGAGTCCAAACACATCATTGTGCACCAAATATAAAATTACCTCTTCCCTCATTGCACCAGAGGGGAATCTTACTTGATTCTTCTTCACATATACATAATTTTCACATAAATCAATATTCATAGAGAAGTTATACATACCTTCAACCATACCTTTACCATGTAGTACTTGAAGGTGCTTCTCTCTGATATGTCCTAGTATTTGATGATGCATCATACTCTTTTCTCCAGAGATTGTAGGATTTTTTTTTTCTTCATGTCCAATCTCAGGAACAATAGAACTGTTGCACCTATAACTAATATTTCTTCCTAACAACTTATACAGGGTTCCAATCTGAACTCCCTTCCACAACACCATTTCCCCTCGAACTATCCTAGAGGTTTCTTTCTTAAATACTATTTTTACCCCTACATCATCTATTTTTCTTACAAAGATCAAATTTATGGCCAACCCTAGGATGTGCAGAACACCAGGGAGTGTTATAATCCTTTCGTCCATGAGGTTCAACTTGAATTTTCCTTGCCCTATGATTTTGTTTATCAATTCATTGCCTAGGAAAGAATCACCTCCATCATACCTTTCATATTCAAAAAGACCACTCCATGTGAGGAGTCACATGAAAGGATACACCTGATTCAACCATCCATGCCTTGTGATCTACATGTGTTCTTGAATAAGCCAAGTACACATCTCCTTCTTCTTCCAAAAATATTTGTACTTCTATAGAAGGAGAATATCTAGATCCCTTCCCTCTCTCAACTGTAACATCCACAACCATCAACTGGCCTGGGAAATTCCACTAATCAGCTCTGACTTAGTTGTGATACCAAACTGTAGCATCCCCAACCCTCCATAGAGACCAAGTAATGCTACCACTGCAGAACATTCACATATAAATATATATATAATGCATTTTAATCGAAATTAAACACATAACATAGAGCTATTGTTACCATTTAGATTCAAACAAGATTAACAGTAAATCCACATGCAATGGAACACATGATAACATTCAAGCATCAATAGCACAAACATGCATAACGTATAAATTAAGCACAGACTGATACTTATCTTTTAGATGGAGTAAATCCACCAACTACGTGCAGACCTTCCACAAACCTCCCAACCATAGACCACACTGCTCATCATGCTTAGCAGTGGGTCACCCCTGAGCTAGGACTAAGCTCCACCCAGGGCAAGGGAATCCTAGACTAGGTTGAGGTTACATGAAACTGCACAATGCAACCGGAAGGATTCTCTCTAGCTAAAAGATAAGTATCAGTATGTGCTTAATTTATACGTTATGCATGTTTGTGCTACTGATGCTTGAATGTTATCATGTGTTCCGTTGCATGCGGATTTATTGTTAATCTTGTTTGAATATGAATGGTAACAATAGCTTTGTGTTATGTGTTTAATTTCGATTAAAATGCATGTTATATATATTTATATGTGAATGTTTTGCAGTGGTAGCATTACTCAGTCTTTGTAGAGGGTCGAGGATGCTATAGTTTGGTATCGCAGCTAAGTCAGAGTTGAGTAGTATCATTTCCTAGGACAGTTGATGGCTGGGGATGTTAAAAATTGGTATCAGAGCTAGTGAAGTGTATGAGTGGTGGCATTGCCCAAGCCAGTTGATGGTTGGGGATGTTACAAATTGGTATCAGAGCCATGTTACAACACTGAACCTAGATGGGCCATGTTAGTGGAAGTTAAAGCAAAAGTTTTGGAAATAATTGTTGTCAAAGAAGACAAAATTTGAGTTCAGAGCCAAGGTTTCAATGCTGAGCCTGGATGGGTTGGGTAAGTGGTCATTGGACCCAAGGTTTCAAGAGGAAATGGTGTCTGGAGGACCAATTTCGAACCTCAGAACCTTCCTGAGTGACAAGAAGTTACCTTGGTCGTGTTACGAAGCTCAAGAGGAGTAGAGGTGTCGTAAAACCACGATGTAAGACCATGTTTCCCCCAGTCTGTAAAAATAACTATACTGGCCAAGGACTATGGCAGACTCAAACATGTGAATGTGTGATTTTGAATGGACCTGAGTATAAAAGGTCGACGAATGTAAATAATGTTATGAATATATGTTGCAGGACTGCTGGGAGGGGGATGTGTTGAAAAGAGACCACGATGGCTGATGAAAGGTGGTGGAAGGCACCTAGAATGGTGGCATTAACTTCCACCAAAACTAATACCGTATATGGTCTTCACTGACCCAAAGATCAAGAGCGACTCGATGGCCCCGAAATGAATTACTCACCAGGTTGGTAGGTGAATAGGCTCCTCATGAGTTAATGAGGGATGGGGGTGAACTACCCATCTGTGGAAGCCTCATACCTGACCACTGTGGGGAAGTTCGTGCCACACACAACCTCGTCGGAAAAGAAAAGGCAGGAAAGAGGTGTGGAAGGGGGCAGTTGCGACAAAGATCGCAAGACGAGAGAAACCAGAAGGACTCTGGAAAAATATACAGAGTGATTGATAAGCAGAGAAGAAGGAGAGTAACCTTCATTCTCGACTTCTGATGAACAAAGACTCAGTCTCACAGCATCATGGTCTAAGCTCAGGGGTGGCTAGTGGTAAATCCATTCAAAATCGTTGATCCTACGGTTGGGTGGAAACGAGCACCCCTCTCAGTAGTTGCATCAAACCTGGTGTTTTTCTGATAAGTGTTATATCTCGTATCTTGAAATTAATATTCTGACATGTATGTTCATGGTTTGTGTAATTATGAATGGTTACAGTATAAGACCGTCTGTATGGTGTTTTGATCGGAAATGGTGGTTGTATGCTTATATTGGAAAGACCACCTATGGCTTATATATATATATATATACATACATACTTTGACTGCATGCTTATGTTGGAAAGGTCACCTATGGCTTACGTAAATATATACATACATACATACATACATACATATATATATATATGTTTTGAACGAATTCAGTTTTCAAGTCTGTTCTTGGGAAATTTATTCCCTTATTTGTCTCAAGTAATGCCCTGGATAGATCTCCCCATAGGGACACCCTTTTTGAAATTTTATCCAAGGATCTGCTGGAGAATTTTATGGCGTAAGTCTTAAAGCCCTGCACGAGAGAGAATGGTCCTCTTAGACTTCGACATTTCGGTATTTCGGCACCTAGGGTACCTAAGTGTGAGTTCCCTTGTACTCACAAGTCCCAAAACCCTGACTTTCAAAATCTCAATGGAAGAAACCCTGAAATAAGATGAGCAGGTTTAAGAGTTGGCATTTCAGTGTTTCGGTACCCGGAATACCCAAGGGCAAGTTCCTTCTACTCACAAGTCCCTAAATCCTGACTTGCGAAATCCTGACGAAAGAAACCCCGAAATAAGATGAGCAGGTTTAAGAGTTGGTATTTTGGAGTTTCTGTACTCAGAATACCCAAGGGCGAGTTCCTTGTACTCGCAAGTCCCGAAATCCCAACATGCGAAATCCCTATGGAGGAAACCCCGAAATAGTGGAGCATATTTAGAGTTTGGTGTTTTGGAGTTTCGGCTCCTGGGAAACCCAGGTGCGAGACCTCCTATCGTCGCACATCCCAAAATCTCGATGGAGGAAACCCCGAAATAGTGGAGCATGTTTAGAGTTTGGTGTTTCGGAGTTTCGGCTCACGGGAAACCTAGGTGCGAGACCTCCTGTCATCGCACATCTCGAAATCCCGATGGAGGAATTCTCGAAATAGGTTGAGCGATATATATATATATATATATGTGTATGTATGTAGGTTTCAGAGTTTTGGCTCCTGAGAAACCCAGGTGCGAGACCTCCTGTCGTCGCATATCTCAAAAACCCGGTTTGTGAATTCCTGAAATAGGCTGAGCAATATATATATGTATGTAGGTTTCAGAGTTTCGGCTCTTGGGAAACCCAAGTGTGAGACCTCCTGTCGTCGCACATCCAAAATCCCGATGGAGGAAACCCCGAAGGGTAGAGTACCAAACTTATTCCGGGTTGTTGTTAATCTCAATAAGCGGTTAGGTCCATTTCGGGTTTTGGCCCTTCGAAAGTCAAGAGAGAAAGGGATCGCTTGCCTTACGACTCCCCGTATCGCAATAGAAGAAGTGCCTTCTCGGTAAGGATTGTGGGCATAGTCACGGTCATATGAGGGACCTTAAAGGGAAAGGAGGGTCTGCGCTAGGCTCCTTAGAATCTCACGAAGTTTTGTCCCTCGAGAATAAGGAAAAAAAGCCAAAATTTTTTTAGCCCCATGGTGGGTGTGTGACAAATTGGTATCAGAGCATGGTTGCAACACTTGGCCTGCTTGGGCTCATGAACAAGTTGTGCAGGAGCTTCGTTTGAAACACCCCTAAAAGGAGTAACCCCATGTCTTAACCTTATTAATCAAAAGTCGAAGTTAAGAATGAAAACTCCTATTGTGTCTGTGCGCATGTAAAAAATATGAATTATGTACTGGTTATAAATGAATATAAATATTGACTAACAACCAACGTTTTTCTTTTGCACACAAAGTGGAAGATCAACCGTGGGAAATTGCAGACGTAGAGAATGGTGACTCACCAAGAGGTGGGGGAAGGCTCCCACAATAGAGACGAAGAGTCTGACGAAAGGAGGGCAGTAGGGACCCCTCTAGATCTAGCCGAGACTGTGAGGAGCCTCATGGTCGAATTACAAAGCTGCAAGGCTAACAATGAGAGGATGATGAAAGAACAAGAGAAGCAAATAGAAATTAACGCAGTTTTACTGCAGAGCTTATCCGACCTACAAAGACAAATGCAGCATGAACCTAAAATATAGAAACATGGTTATATCAGTGGCCACACTGAGAGGAGCACCTCGAAAAATTTCCATCCCAGAGGTAAAGGACAAGCGGCAGACGATTCCTTTGGGAAGGAAGCTGGCGGTTCAGAGGGATCTTCTAGCAATAGAACTAGTTCTTATTCCCGAAGAAGACAGAAGAAGCGAAAGATTTCCAAGGGTCATAAATTCAAAGAATTTAGGAAGGACAAACCACCTTCCTTTGACGGTGAAATAAAGAAGGGAGAGGAAGCAGAGACTTGGCTGCTTGGACTAAAGAAGTATTTCAGAGTCCATGACTTCTCAGAAAATTTGAAGGCCTAAGTGGCCACCTTCAACTTGAACGGAAAGCCTTCCATTTGGTGGGAAGACCTTAAGAATGTGAAAGGGGTTCGCAAAGAGGACATGTCTTGGGAATGGTTTGAGAAATACTTCCAGAAGAAGTATCTGTCGGAAAAATATTTCGACGAAAAGACTAAAGAATTCTATGAACTCAAACTGGGGCAACTCACTATAGAGGAATATGTTAGCAGATTCCTTGAGTTGTTGAGGTATGTACCTTATATAAAAGCAGAAAAGGAAAAGGTGCAACGTTTCATCCGCGGACTACCTAAGGACTATCGGAACATAATTGAATTTGATGAGCCAAAGACCCTAGAAGGCACTATTTGAAAGGAAAGATATTGTCATGAACAGTTTGGACATTGGACAAAACCTCACGAAGGCTGGAAACTGAAGAATAGTTCAGGATTTCAGAGAAAGGGGGTTAAATCCCCAAGATTTAAGAACTATAAGAAGAACTCAAGGATGAGCTTCCCAGCCCAGAGTGTACACCAGCAGAACTTTCCCTCCTTGGGTGGAAATAAAACCTCTGGATCTGTACCAGTGAAGGCTGATAACCCAAAGAGAGAACCTTTGAAATGTTGGGGTTGCTATGAAGAACATCTACTAAGAGACTGTCCACACCGAAAACAGAATAGTCGGAGAATTTACAGCATCTAGGAAGCTACCACCATCAATAATGTGGCTGGGAGTGTGCCGCAAATTTATGCAGCCTTGGATAATAACCAAGCCGACCACCAAGCTTCAGTGGTGGAAATAGAAGGTATCATTTCCAACCATCTAGTGTCTATTCTGATTGACCCTGGTTCAAACTTGAGTTATATATCCCCTAAGACTGTTGATAAGTGTAAACTATAGCCACATAAACCTACCAAGCCATGGTTGGTACAGTTAGCCACTCGCACCAAAAGAAGGGTAGCAGAGGTCATACCAACCTGCCATTTAATGTTGGGTGAATTCCCCACCCAAGAAACCCTTAACATATTACCCCTAGGATCATATGATCTATTTATTGGTATGGACTGGCTAGCCGCCCATAAATTCAGATTGGACTGTTACCATAAAACCTTAGAATGTGTAAGTAAAGAAGGAAAAAGGATAACCCTTCAAGGGATCCGAAAACCTGTCTCGGTGAGACAAATATCAACTCTAC
>SNQJ01S0025441.1:88541-102151 GCA_010110895.2 Picea sitchensis
TATATATGTGTGTGTGTGTGTGTGTGTGTGTGTGTGTGTAGGTTTCGAAGTTTCAACTCCCGGGAAACCCAGGTGCGAGACCTCCTGTCGTCGCATATCCCGAAAACCCGGTTTGCGAATTCCCAAAATAGGTTGAGCGATATATATATATATATATATATGTAGGTAGGTAGGTTTTGGAGTTTCGGCTCCCGAGAAACCCAGGTGCAAGACCTCCTATTGTCGCAGATCCCAAAATCCCGATGGAGGAAACCCCGAAGGGTAGAGTACCAAACTTATTCCGGGTTGTTGTTAATATCGATAAGCGGTTAGGTCCATTTCGGGTTTTGGCCCTTTGAAAGGCAAGAGAGAAAGAGATCGCTTGCCTTACGACTCCCCGTATCGCGATAGTAGAAGTGCCTTCTCAGTAAGGACTATGGGAATAGTCACGGTCATATGAGGGACTTTAAAGGGAAAGGAGGGTCTACGCTAAGCTCCTTAGAATCTCGGGGAGTGTTGTCTCTCGAGAATAAGGAAAGAAAGCCAAAAATTTTCTAGCCCCGTTGTGGGTGTGTGACACACGACAGAAGTGGTATTGGGACGCAGAGTAATGTGGACCTTAGGATCTGTTCGGTAGAAGGAGAATCCTTCAAGACCGTCAGATCTAGTAATGCTATGAGGTAGTTAGTCGTGAATTCCTTTGGAAATCCACAGAGTAACAGAGTTTGTTCTACATCGTAGGATCTATTCGGAAGGAAGGGAAATCCCTTACGACTGTCAGATATGGGGAAGGTGCAGAGGAGTTAAACCGGAATCCCTTCTGACTTCGTGAATTCATTAAATTCTAATGCCAAAACCAAGAGAAGGGATGAATCCCGGAGCTCTGAAGTGGATCTACACCGTATATATGGAGAGGAGAGTTTGACCGTTGGATCAAGCCAATGTCGAAAGGTCAAACGCAGTAGTGAAGGGTGAAATCTCCCGAAGAGTCGAAGTAGTGAGTCATGATGACATCACTTGAATTGATGTGGACACATGGGTTGTGTGCCACATATAAGTGGGTTTCGAACCCATGGAAGATTGAAATGGCATTTGGAATGAGACATGTGCCACCCATGTTAATGGGCCACATATCAGCCGCTAGTATTCCACCATGTGGCTTTTCATATGAGCAGGGCTAGTGGGGTCAAGGTTACGTAATGTACTTAAAGGTCAGAGGATACACAATGGCGTTGATCACGATACATCCATATCGATGGCCAGGAGGAATTGCGGGGACCCAATGTGCACGGAAATTAATTATCCAAGGCAGTCCCACAATCCAAACCACGTTTTCACCAAGGGGTTATGTGTCAGCATCAAAAGAATTGCAGGATGACAGGCGGGTTACTCCAAACCACAATTCCATGCCCCCGAAATTGGAAAACGGTAAGTAATGTGACTTAATGACGTCACCAAAGGTGATTGGGAATGTTCGGAGATTAACGGTTTAGGATGTGCGGATGTGGAATCCTCCGAAGTCCCGAAGCTTAGAAGTCCCGGAACTCACACACCTAAGGTTTCATAGTAAGTGTCAGTCGTCAGATGCTTAGTAGACGTGGACGGTTGATCCTCCCTACGTCACGATTTCTGTAATCTGGAACTCCGAGAGATTGTTGTGTGGTGCTTGGAAATCTTCCGAAGCCGAAGGCCGAAGGCTCGAGTAAGCACCTAGTGATCTAGGGCTTGGTCACGACCCATGGTCGCATGGGTTGGGGATTGAGAGAAAGGGGATATTGCCTGAAAATGATTATAGAGCAGAGAAGTGCTCAGAAAGAAAATTGAATCTAAACGTTTTCTTAAATCAGATTGGTTTGAATGCATAAACTGGTGAAGTATTAAACAAGTTTAAATTGTTTCTCTTCTTTGAGTTTTCGAGTGCAAGTAGTGCACATTGTCCGCAAGGAGTGAGTTAACAGAGGTAAGTTAACCTCATAGAATCTCAGGAGAGATACCGTTGAACCTTCATCAACAGAAGTGCAAGGAGTGCACAGGAAGAACTCTGTGTTGAGTTCAGAGAGAGATAGAGTCACTGAGAAATCTGTAGGGCTCTGCCAAGTGGGCATCGAGCGAGTGCAAGTGTACACAGAGAGAACTCTTTATCGAGTTCAAGGAGAAGAGTATCAGAGGAAGATAATCACAGGGTTGTTGAACACTCTGTAGAAAATTCTTGGCAAGGTGTGCTTTGAGCAGAAGGTTGCCAGGAGGGCACGAAGTTTTCCTTTGAAAGGAAACAAAAGAGATAAGACCCTTAGGAGACTGAGTAAATCAAAAATATCAGAAGAGATAACTCAAGGATTTTGTGGTAGACAGACTCATTATAAGTCCTAAATATCAGAAGAGATAACACTTACGAGAGAAAACAAGAGATCCAAGAGGCGGACTCGCAGGAGAAAGGTCAAAGGTCGAAGCCTTTGAACACTGAAAAAATCTTCCAAGGCAGAAGAAGTCAAAAGCTCAGGAGCAGGAGAAACAATAGGCATCAGATCAGTTGTGGGGAGGAGCCTGGACCATTAGATCAGCGTCCAGCAGAACAAAGGAAGCATAGAGGAGAGGAACAGATCCCATCTGTTGGGTCTAAGCGCTAAGGACCAGCAACCGTTTGATCTGGAGGTAAGTGAACGAGACTTAACCCTTGTGTGCGCAGGAGTAGTGGAATTGTCAAAGTCCCGAAGCCCCGAAGTGATTTGGGACCGTCCATCATCAAGGAGGATAGGTGGTGTAAGATCCACAACTTTGGAAGTTTGTAGACAAGGAGGAGGTCGAAGGACCGTTGATCTGGTCTTGGTCAAAAAGAGTCGAATTCTTGAAGAGAATCAGGATCGTTGATCTGGTCTTGGTCAAAAAGAGTCAAATTATTGAAGAGAATCAAGACCATTGATTTGGAGAGGACGCATGGCATAAGATTTGTCACTCCAGGGAAATTCACTCTGGAGATTTGAGTGTGTGGATATGTGAGAACTCTCGAAGGCCGAAGAGCCAGAGTTCATCAGAACCACCCAATTGTTGAGGACAGGTGTCAATAAATATTCCACTCTGAATGATTGTCATACGGGGAAAAGAAGATAGTTGAGAGTTGAAACTCCCAAGGGCTGGAGAGTCAGAATCAACTGTAGTCGTCGATTTGGAAGGGAGCTATGTGTCGAAATATCATGTATATCTGGGATCGCATGTGGAAGGAGGATAGATAGAAACCGTTGATCGCAGATCATCACCAAGGGACTGGAGATCAATGGATGAGATGGATTGCAGGGCCATAAGTTGTTCGGATGTTAAAAATCTGAGAGTGGGCCACAATTTATACCATGGTTTTAACAAAGTGATGCGTGGCAGCTGGAGGTGAATTGTGGGGTGAAAAGAGGGTTGGCCTAAAACCACTCTTGCCCACGCCCTCAATCACAGTTTTCCATGAGTTCATAGCCCAAGGTCTTATGAAGGAAATGGCTAATGAAAAGGGGCTAGTGCCTAAAACTTAGAGTTTTGGAAGCGCGTAGGAATAGCCCGCGGGTCTCTCAGGACCTGCACACAGAAGGAAAGGAGACCTGTGTAAAATTAATAGGGGTCTAGAAAAGGCCTGAAAATTCAATCTGACTCAGCATTTGGAAAGATCCATTGACCGGGAGGTCAACAGACCCTGCTGAGGTAGGGGCACTATGTTGAAAGTGCTCAGGGAAGAAATGATCATGCACAGTGATCACAGTGGGAGCACAAGAAGATCCAGGAATTTGGGAAGAATTAAAGACTTTTGGGTTCATCAAGGAAAATTTTTATAGGGAGAAGGAAGTTGCTACAATTTTTGTGGCAGCAAGTATGTTATGGCGTGTTGGGTCAGCCAGAGGAAATAATGCTTCCATGTTTGCAAGTGTTGTTGGTGATGTTGTTGCATAAGGAAGGAAGCAACAGAGAGATGAAGTGTTGGATATAAGTTTGATAAAAGAAGCATGAAAGATTCTACTTCCATCAGACTTTTAGGTAGTATAAAATTTATTAATGGTATTCATGCAGGTATGAGTTTTTATTACTCTTTTTGCATAATTGTTGAAAGGAAATTTAGGTAAGAATTTCCTCATCCAGAGTTATTTTTATAAAATCGCAGGATTATATTATTGAATGCATACCACTGGATGTGGTAAAGGCTAGAGGCTTGTATTAATTCAAATATTTTTAGTTTTTGAATGTACACACTGACATAGTAGAATGTCATGTTAATTTGGTTGCGGGGTAACAACCAAATATTTAAAAGATAATAACTTGTTGTAGGAATGAATGTCAGTAAGCTAGTCATGTATGAGACCAAGACCTAGTTGGATATGGCAAGGTACGGATATGGAAAGGTTATGAGCCACACAGGTACTAAAATCTTCCTACTTTTAAATAAAACTTGGGCTATAACCTTTTTTCTAACACTAATGAACACCAAAGAATTATTTTCTTGGTGTAGTGTTTGGGTTGAAAAGGAAGGCATCCAATTAATTAGGAAGACAATAGGAAGTGTGTGGAGAATGTGTCAACACATTGGCCAGAATTCCAACTCATGGATGGTGAGATACATGACTGAGATAAAGAGCATTATGTAATCTAATGCAACGTGCACTGATTAATTATGCATTGATAATTTCACTCATGCATAATCAGTGACAGAATTGTATACTAAATGCAATGGTTGAATGAGTTTTTGTAAGTACATGCATATATATTATTGCATGGAAATAATTGTTACTAACAGTTGAAATTTTGTTAACTCATGAAGTTGAGGACATTTCAAAGAGGTGTTAGACATTGCAAAAGGAAATTTGCAAGTCAAGTAGTCACATGAGAATTGACTATAGGAAATTTTCTTGTTCAGAAAAAGAAGTAATGAACTTACATATATTACTGTGAACATGCATATGCATAGAATGACGAGTCATTCTATTTTATTAAATTGTTTGGTAATTATGATTGAATTGCTAGATGCAGGAAATTCTATGTTCACTACATATGGTTATGTACATATTGCAATTGAATTATGATGTATAGGAAATACTGACAATCGTTGGAAGTATGCAAGATGAATCCTTGCAGGAAAATGGTATGCAGTTTGATGCCTGTGGAAAACCACAAGGATGGTTGCATTCATGATATGACAACAGCCAAGATGAATTGTGAAATAGAATTTCATTTTTTGGGGATAAAGTTGAATTCCCTTTCGAACTAATTGGAGTTCCTAAATGAATGCTTTTATGTTTTCTCATGATAATTGCATGTGGGTGATGCAGATGAGATGATGTTGATTAAAGTGGAATGTTGACTACAAAGAGTATCTTGGGGAAGATGTCAATTGGAGACCTCTGAGGGTAGTTGGAACTCCTTGGGCCACAGTGCTCTAAGACTTCTGGTTCGGCCTGTTGCTGAAGCCCAAGGAAAGTGATAGTGAAGGTGCACACTTCTGGGGTGGGACAGACATGTGGGGAAGAGAGACAGTTGGTTGGAGTGTTGTTGAGGTTTGGTACCTTGGCCTAGACCATCTAGATATGAATTGTGGACCGTGGATATCTTGGGAAGCCATTGCTCTATGGATTCATAGCCTTGCTCAGGGGTGAAAGGCCTTCTCAATCAAAAGATAAGTACAATTCTCTATTTATTGTATTTTGTGTATCTTGTATACAGGTTATAATGTTATTAGAATTCCCTATATATACATATATATACATTGCATATATGCTTGCATTACCTACATCCATGACTGTACATAATGTGTTTCATATTTCATTTCTTAAGAAATATATACTTGATGCTAATCATGTAATCGATTGGAATGTGATTCAGGTGGAGCAAGAAGGTGTCTTGCAAGTGCATCCGGTGCGCATATTGGACTGGAAAAGCAAGAAGCTCTGGAATCGAACCACAGGGATTGTAAAGATCCAGTGGACCTGGTACGGTCCTAAGAATGTGACATGGGAGCATGAGGATGTTATGCGGACAGAATGCCCGCATATTTTTGAATATTTTGGAAATCTTGTTGATGTTGTAAGTAGTTTTCATTGAGGATAGTGAAAAAATAAGGGGACGAGATTGTAATACCCCAAGGATGAGCCCCAAGGTCGAGATAAAGAAGAACATGGCATTCAGGTGTTGAGGTAAAATAGTCTTTATCGCATAAAGAGATCAGCCAAGTATTGGGCCAAAATGTCTCGGAAACCACACTGAGAAATTCAAGAGGAATGGGCCAAATACGAGAAACACTGGGGAAATATCAACAAGGTTATGAAAGATATCGGACTCCCCAAGTTTGGCACAACCAACGACTTCGTTGACTTGTGCGACATAGTCGAATCGTACAACAAACAAGATTTGTTATGGGCCGAAGAGATAGCGAAGGTGACCAACACAGCACCAGGACAAGTTCAACAATTTATGGAACACCCAATAAGAGCTTGGGTTGTGATTCAGAAGTTAAGAGTTAGTCTGGTGAAATATCAAGCACATGCAGTAAAGATCAAAGAGATTTGCGCAGCCCCGATGAAAAAACATGGATTTCCATATGCCCACACCTGAGAGGAGTTGTTCATTAGTTGGTTGGAGTATGATAAAAGCCACCCTTTCAATGTAATATCTTGAGATGAATGTTGGAAAAATGTTAGGAGAGAACGAGAACACCACGTGGCGAATTTTGTTTTGTTTAACTACACTTTAGTCGTTATTTTTAGTTAATTTTATGTTATAAATAAAAGTATCGACCAATTAGTTAAGGGTCGATGGTTGCTGCAAGAAACTCTCTTTTTTGGTTTTGTTAAGAACTATTTCCAACCTATATTTAATAGAGAAGTCCTTCTGGACCAGACATAATTCATATTTCATCAAATGCATGTGTGATTGGACATGGAGAAGAACTATTTCATATCTCGTCTCATGAATGGATGTTGTAATGAGTAAGAAATATTGAATCTATTGTTAAGTTATCTGATGCAATGTTTTACAGTTCTTTTCTTTAATGATGAGGATGAATCGTTATGTTATTATGTGATGGATGATTAAAGTAGGTGAGTTATTTTTCTTTCCATTATCTTATCGCATATGTGTTTTATTTCTGACAATTAGTATCTCATACATTAATTGGATGCTCACATGGTTAACGTACTAGTACTAGGCATGTGGTATGAAATTGTCGTCTGCATGCTTGAGTAGCGGGTTATCCCAAGCTTAGCCTCTTCTCCAGTATTTAAACTTAATCTTGTTTGTTCCCAAGTTGGTTTATACTGGCTTACAATATTGTATCGATCCCACCTAAGATAAAATACAAAAAGAGAAAGTCCAAACTGAAGGAGACACCTTCACAAGAAAACGTAAAGATCGTCAATTAATTGGTCGGATCGCAAGATCTGGAGAACCATTCCATTATTAAACGTTGCAAAGTCTAATTGGGCCTTGGTGGCGGGTTTCGTTCCTGTTGTTGAACTAAAGGGTTTTAGGACCCATCAATAGAATTGGCTCTAGAAGGAGGGCCTGAGAATGAATGGTTGAACAACTATTGCACATAATATTTCATACAGCCTGTAGATTTAAAACAACCCACATGCATGGCTAGTCATTCCCAAGACAACCCACACACGCTGAGTACTCCTGAAACGAGTAACTCACCCTAGCCCGAGGAAGAACACTTGTTCCCTGACATACCTTATGCTCACCCTCATGAGGAATTAAATCAATTCAGAATAATTACAAGAGCATACACCCGACACATTGGTGCGTTGTCTTTAGCTCCGATACTTCCTCGAAGACAAAAAAAAAGTAGACCAGTGGTCAGTACTCCTGAAGAGGTTTTCATGCACACAGTAGAAGACCTAATATATTTCTCAATCACCGAAATCAAACATCCACTTAATCTAATCCCCAAAACACCAGTCGACAACGTCTCCGAACCAGACGATTTTTTGGAAGAGGAGGAGTTTAATTCTGAATCCGAAGACATGGAAGATCACAACGACCATGATGAAGAAAGGGGAAACTCACCTCAGAACAATCAACCTTGGTTGGCCAGAGACTCTTTGGCCATCATGGGGCGAGTCCATAACCTTCCCCGACATCCAGAGAAGTTACTTCCTAAGTTTGATCCCAAGACCTCAGGATTGCCTAAAGATCATATCAAGAAATTTATACTAGCGATCAGACTTATGAATGTCCAACATGAAGACATAGTTTTTAGGTTGTTCCCCTACACTTTTGAGAACTCAGCCTCCACATGGTATTTTAACCTACCTGTAGGATCCATAACTAGTTGGAAAAAGTTTCAAAAGGATTTTTTAGATAAATTTACCGAAGAAACCACTACAGGAGATCTGCTGGTTGAATTGTTCGTACCCACCCTGAGTTCAAAAGATAAGGTTAAATATTTCAATCAAATATTCAAAACCATATTAAACAAATTCCAGCCTGAAGCTAAACCAACTCAAGCATTGGAAATTGAAGTATACGCTAATGCACTCCCAACTTCTATTTCCATGTTTGTGAAGAGGGTGGCCAAACGAACCTTAGTTGATAATTTTGAAGAATCCAAAACGAAAAAATTCTAGATGAAAGGGTGTAAAGAAGGCCAGGACTCTTTAGTTAAGAAATAAGTTCAACCTCCTCCCAGGAGAGGACTCCTTTTGACTAGACCTCCAGGGAAACAAGCATAACAAACTCTCAACAAGGGTAGTGGAGACATAGAAGATCTACAACGCATGGTTAAGAAATTATCAAACGAGATCATAGACATGAAAAGAAGTGCAGGGGAGGGAAGCCAAGGACAAAGACCCTATAATCATTTATTTAAAAGGAACCCACCGTTCAAAGCAATTGAACCTCCCCCAGCAAACTTAAATATCGATCTAGGAAATGTGGCATCTGATTCTTTCTGTACCTATCATCAAGAAAACCACTCTGAAAGAGACTTCCCTCAATGGGTGCATGCCATGAATTTTATGACAAACCAATTTTTAGATGAGGCTTCACTAACCGAATGACCAAGTGGTTTAGTTATGAATGTTTTCACTAAGGAAGAGATTGATCCACCAGAAGATACAACCATGGTGATATGGGATCCTGACCTAATTATGACTTCTGACGACCTATTTCAGGTTCAAGAACCACCCATAGAGATCTCGGTTTTGCAAACATGAAGTAAGGGTCCGACTGTCTCAAAAGATCCTACTACTACCCAAACTCAGGGAGGAAGAGCAACTCCCGGTCACCCGAAATCTCCTTTTTCTCCCCGTAAGAACCCTATTAGCATCCATACCCGAGAATCGCCCAACCTGGAGTACAACGTAGTTGAATATTTGAAGAAGTTGAAGGCTAATATATCAATTATGGACATATGTATAATCATTCAGTAAAAATACTTCTTGCTACAAGCTTTGAAATCAGTAGAAAACCCTACGACAAGCAATGAACAACAAAGAAATCTAACTTCCACAGATCTAGTAAATAAACCGACTGTGAATACCTACTCGGAAGATAAGAAGGTAAAACCCTTTGTCCCACCATTCCTTTTAATGTTTGAAGTTTTCAACAGGAACCTCCACAATTGTTTGGTCGATTTAGGGGCATCTTCCAACATTATGCCATTGTCTATTTTCAAGAAATTAAATGTCGTTCCTCTAAAAAGTGATAAACATGTAATAAAACTAGACATAACCTAGGTGAAGGTCATGGGATAACTTAAATATGTAATGATCATAATAGCCACGCATCATAAGTTTGTGCAAGTGATTGGCATCATTATAGTAGACATCCCAGAAGCTTATGGATTATTGTTAAGCCGAGACTGGTCTGAGAAGTTAAATAGATACTTTAGTACATACTGGGCACACCCTTGGATACCATTAAAGGGGCACAAGAATATGATCATAATTGATAGGGAGAGATATCTCAAACATACGGTCCTAGAAACCCTAAACAAACCCTCATCGACAGATTTACCTGTGCTAGGCAATTATTCCTGTGATTCCTATTTCGGGAACTTCTCCCCTCTTCCATCTGATGTTCCTCTCACTTAGAAATCTAAAATGGTTTTTGAAGAGAAATTGCCAATACCGACAGAGGAAACCCTATTTTTTCAAGAACTTGTGATAGACATCACCGGACAAAAGATGGGAGGGAAAGAAAGTAATAAGAAGGAAGAAATGGTTAACTTTCGCTCACAAATTTGGACCATATACTTTGATGGATCTAAATCACGGGAAGGACCAGGGGCAGGGTGAATCCTCATTGATCTAAAAGATAAACGTCATTTCATGTCCTGTAGACTAGAGTTCGAATGAACAAATAACATCGTCAAGTATGAAGCTCTAGTACAAGGGCTAAAGAAAGCCATAGACTTAAACGTCAAAGAATTGAAGGTTTTCAGAGACTCGAAGATTATCGTTATACAAGTAAGGAATACTATACATTGCAATTCCCTACACCTAAATAATTACCAACATGAAGTGCATAGGTTAATAGAGCATTTTGAAGCTTTCAATATTACATCGATCCCTAGAGAAAAGAATATCCATGTTGATTCCCTAGCCACAGGTGCTTCAAGGTTGTCACCTTTATAAGATTATGAAGCCTCCTGATTCACTGTGGAACTACTCTACAAACCATCGATGCCTAATAACATTTCTAATTGGAAGGTCTTTGAAGGGGATGAACAGATCATAAAATTTTTGACTAACCAAGATAATTTCAAAGACCTAGCTATTGATGATGAAGTGTTCCAGGAACAATCAATATAAATTGATCCCCAGATAGGTCAACCAACTAACAAATCGAAGTCTCACACAATTCTGAAGAGGATAGCTAATTTAGAGAATCTATTTGACCTAAAAGGACGATTTAAAGGGGCCAAAAATGCGAATACCGATAGTTCCTGTCCCATGCATGAAACTATAAATCTTGGAACCCCGGAAAACCCAAAGAGTGTGAATCGTGGCAAGACTATATCTAAAGAGGAAAGAAATTCTTATCTCAAACTTTTCAAACAATATCAATATGTCTTTGCACGGTCCTACCGAGATCTGAAAACTTATGACACCCGTATCATCCAACACACTATACCATTAAAAACTGAAGTGAAAAACTTCCAATAGAAGCTTTGGAAGTATCACCCATCCCTGGAACCTCTCATGTGTCAGGAGTTGAAGAAACTTTTAGATGCCAAAATTATCTTCCAGGTTAGACACTCTATGTGGGTACAAAATTTTGTTCATGTGAGGAAAAAGTCGGGGGAAATCTATTTGTGCGTAGATTTTAGGAACCTCAACAAAGCTTCAGAAAAGGAAAACTACCCAGTCCCACCGATGGAGAAAATTTTGCAAACCGTGTCTGGCTCTGATATTTTTTCTCTGTTGGATGATTTCTCGGGTTACAACCAATTTCTGGTGTCAGAGGAAGACCATTTGAAAACTACCTTCCAAACCAAGTGGGGAACATTCGCTTACAAATGCATGCCCTTCAGGTTAATCAATGCAGGGGAAAATTTTCAAAGGGAAATGGATGTATAATTTAGAGGACTGATCAATAGGTGTGTGATAGTGTATCTGGATGATGTAACTGTGTGTTCAAATAACAGAGAGGAGCACATCCAACACTTAACCCAGATTTTCAAAAGGTGTAGAAAATATGGTATATCTTTAAACCCTAATAAAAATATCTTTGGTGTGGAGGAAGGAAAGATATTAGGTCATATTATATCCCAAGCAGGAATTCGCATAGACCCTAAGCGAGTCAAATCTATAACTCAAATCCCATTACCTCACAAAAAAAAGGCAATGCAATCCTTCTTCGGGAAAATCAATTTTGTAAGAAAATTCACACCTGATTTCATTGAGACTGTCAAACCACTACAAAAGATGATCCACAAAGATGTTGAATTTAAGTGGGACTATGAATGAAAGGATGCTTTCAACAATATTAAAACTACTATATCTCAAGCCCCCATGTTACGAAGTCCCGATTTTAATAGAGATTTATTCCTCTATAATTTTTCCTCCGACTAATCAATAGCTGCAGTATTGACTCAGAAGGATGATGACAACAATGAGGCTCCAGTGTCATTCATGAGCACTAACCTCCAAGGAGCCGAAATTAATTATCCTACTATAGATAAGCAGGCCTATGCATTATATAAAGAAGTAAATCACTTCAAATCTTACATCCTGAGGAACCATACCAAATTAATTGTACCTCATCCTGCAGTATGATCCTTGTTCACTCAACAAGATATGGGGGAAAGAAGAGGGAACTGGATGGAAGTAGTCTAAGAATTTGATCTAGATATAAAACCTACCAAACTAGCTAAAGGGAAAGGGTTATGAAAACTGACAGTTGAGGCCCAGGACCAAGTAAATGAAGACTCTATATGGGAGAATGAAATGGCATTGTGGTGTGGTGAAGATTCATACATTTCCCCAGGGAAAGAATCCTGGTATGAAAATTTGACTTATCTCTTTCACCATGGGACTTGCCTAGAAAATCTCAATCCTAGGGAAAGGAGAGCTCTCAGGTTAAAATCCGCACAATATCGCCTCATAAATTCAGTACTCTTCTGGGTTAATTATGACGAGGTACTCTTAAGATGTATTGAATGTGAAGATGCAGACAAAGTTCTGAAGGAACTCCATGATGGCCCTACCAGTGGACATTTTGCAGGAAACACCACTGCTCATAAGATACTGAAAGATGGTTATTATTGGCTCACTTTGTTTAAGGATGCTCACACTTATGCTAGAAACTGTAAGACTTGTCAAATAAGCATTGGGAGAGAGAAGAGACTGGCAATTCCACTCCAACCCATGGTTGTTTCTAGGCATTTTGAGCAATGGGGGTTATATATCATAGGAGAAATTACACCAAGCTCTTCAAAACAACATAAGTATATACTTACTGCCACTGATTATTTCACGAAATGGGCAGAGGCCATCCCTCTGACCCATGTAAAGGAGAAGCTGGTAATCCAATTCATAGAAAAACAGTTGATCACAAGGTTTGGTGTCCCTTCTGTCCTAGTTTTTGATAATGCAGCTTACTTCTCTTCCACCCTACTGACAGAGTTTTCTCTAGACAAAGGAATAATAATTAGGTACTCTGCAAATTATTACCCACAGGGAAACATAGTGGTAGAATAAACTAATAAGAACCTAGTGAGAATATTGAAGAAAACAGTTGCGGACAATCAGAGAAATTGGCATAATATACTCCATAACGCTTTATGGAATGATAGGGTCACACCCAAGGAAGCTATAGGAAATCCCCCTTACTTTCTGGTTTATGGACAGGAAGCCATTCTCCTTAACGGGCTTTATCTTCTATCTCTCCAACTTGCACAAGATTACAGAGGACAACCTTCATCATTCATACAACAAATAATTGACACTCGACTCATGCTGGAAGAAGAAAGGGAAAAAGCTAAATCAAAATTCATAGCCCACCAGCAGATAGTTAAAACATGGTTTGGCAAGTATAAGGCTAAAGAGAAGAATTTTGAAGTAGGGGACTTAGTCCTAAAATGGGATAGAGCAAATGAGCCAAAAGGAAAACATTCTAAGTTTCAGAATCTATGGCTTTGACCTTTTCAGGTGGTTGAGAAG